>CM066031.1:518402787-518477226 GCA_033557465.1 Ichthyophis bannanicus
GTTACTCACCTGTAAAACAGGTGTTCTCCAGGTGAGCAAGCAGGAATCAGTCCTCACTTATGGGTGACGTCGGCGCCGACGGAAGCCCTCGCTGGAGCAATTTTCCCCAGCTTTCAAAGAAAAGCCTTTGGGGAATTGCAGCGCGCATGCGCGGGTCGGTCTTCCCGCCCGAAGGTGTCATCTTAGCCAGTCAGAATGACATAGCTAAAAAAGTGACAGCCTAAAAATTTGCAAAAAAGAACATAAGCAGACGGATGCAACTCCACCAACAAAAAAAAAAAAAATGGGGAGGAGGGAGGGTAGTGAGGACTGGTTCCTCGTGCTCTGGTGGAGAAACAACTGTTACAGGCGTTGAGTAACTACGCTTTTCCCAGGACCAAGGCAGGAAGTCAGTCCTCACTTATGGGACTCCCAAGCTCAAGGCTACCGGACACCCTAAGCACAAAAAACCTGAGCTCCCTCTAGCCTCAGCAGCACAAGAAGGATAGAATATGTCGCTGAATTTATCACCCACGGTAGCCCACAATCGGGATTGGAGGGTAGGAGTTGACTCAGACATCAAAGAGATTAAGGAGGACTGGCCTGTCCGAAAGCACTGTCCATACGGGATCCCTCTCGGAGGACAGGAAGGGACGCAAAAAGTCCTGGCTCGGACGACCAAGTAGCGGCCCGGCAGATGTCTGCCAGCGGAACAGAGCGGAGGGTAAGCCACCTGACGCTTTGCCTTTGCCCGAAACGCAAATGAGCCGTGACTAGACTTTCTAAGGCGAAGTAGGTCTGCCCCATAAGCCCAAGAGATAACAGTCCGCAACACAGAGGGACAGAGTACGCGTGGAGCCCGGGAGTCCCAAAATTTATTGGGGTCAAAAAGAAACAAAAAGCTGAGGCAGATTTACGGTGCTCCACGCGTTACGGTCAAGGTAGAAGTTCAATGCCAGTCTTATGAGAGTCCAGGGTATGGAGGACCGTGCTCACGCTCGGCTGGAAGTGTGGTCATGGGAGTTTTAATGAAGGTTGGAATGTGTACCACCTCCTGATTGATGTGAAAAGGGGAGACCACTTTAGGCAGAAACTTTGGGTGAGTCAGTCAGAATACCCTATTCTTGTAGAACCGAGTGTAGGGGGGATCAGGACACGAAGGGCCTGCAATTCACTTACTCGCCTATCGGAAGGGAGGGCTATCAAAGAACAGTGTATTTCCCAAGGACAGAAAACGGAGAGAACATGTAGCCATAGGTTCCAAAAAGGCTGCCAGGTGGATACGCTGCAAAACCACATTCAGGTTCCAGTCCGGCGCTGGCGGGCGCAGAGGTGGTTTTAAAGTTAGAAGAAAGGGGACCTCGGAGAAAACCTCGCTACGAGAGGGTCGCTGGGAGAGAGGTCTACCGTCCCACCGGCGATCAATGATGTGCCGAAAGAGCACTGAGGTGATACTTTGACGGAGTTGAGAAGCTAAGGTCCCAGATTAGGAGAGGTGTAAGAAAGTGTACTGGCAAGATCACGGACGACACCTAGTGGCAGGAGAAAGGGTCCTGCACTGTTCATGGGTACACCAGACTTGCAAAGCGACCCCATTTAAGGGCGTTAGCATTTGGCGGGTAGAATTTGCGGTCGCTAAAAGCCGGACGGACGCCTCCACCTCCGCCGGCAGGAGAAGGGGAGCAAGGACATACCCCTCTCCAGCAGCCAGGGACATGAGGATGAGAGACACTGGAGGTTGGGTGTGCAGTAGGGACCCCTGAATCCTGAGTGAGGATGAAATTCCGGTTGTACCCCCAAGAGGGATCGTACCCTCCACAGCCAGTTGCAGGCAGGAGCCGGAAACACACGGCTGTCTTGTTGCCATCGAGGGGCCAGACCAGAGGATCATACAAGGGCTTTGGTCTCGGAGAACCTTGAACAAGACGTCCGACGAGACCAGCGGGATGGGAGGGAAAGCGTACAGAAGGATCCTCCGACCATGAGATCAGAAACAGCGTCCGCCGCAACCCGAAGGGGGGTTGTGGCTGACGAGAGCAGAAGCGAGGAAGCTGCCGGTTTTGTGAGGAACTGGCAAAGAGATCCATCGTGGGGAGGCCCCACTTGAGGAAGAAGCTTCTCTGAATACCAAGGGATCCAGACGCCAACCTCGTGCGGCTGGAGGACCCTGCTGAGTTTGGTCGCCCAATGGCAATTGTCTTGGCCCGGGAGATAAACTGCCTTGAGGAGAATGCCTGTGCACTGACGCGCCCAAGGAGCAGCAGCTTCTGAGCCTCCCGGCCAGAGGAGGAAGGAGGCCCGTGCCCCCCTGTTTGTTCACGTAGAAACATGGCAACGTGATTGTCCGTCTGGACAAGGAACGGACTGTTGGGGAAAGTCAGGTGGAGAGAAGGCCTTGAGAGCTAGGCGGATCGCTCTAGGAGCTCCAGGAAGTTGGATCTGCCTGAAGGACAGACTCCCACGTGGTCCAGAGGGCCTGAGTACGCGCCTATCGGCAATGCGCTCCCCAGGGCCCAGGAGGGATGCATCGGTGGTCAGCACCCGGGTCGGGCTGAGGTGACTGGAAAGGCATACCGGAATATCAGGTTCGGCTACAACCGGAGCCACGCACCGGTAGAGACGAGATCAGCGGCTCGGAAAACGCGCACTAGGTCTGCGAGGCCGCCCGTGGCTTGTCGCCGACTGCCGGGCGGGATAACACACATTTGAGCAGACCGCATGTTCAGGGCGGGCATTGGGGGTCACATGGACGGTTGGAAGCCATATGGCCGAGCATCTCAGGGAAAGCGCCTGGCGGGAGGACCAGGGGCTGGCTGCGAAAGCGGTCGGCTAGGTCCATGAGCCCGCTGAGCCCTGTCGAGCGGATAGCGTACGCTCGCTGCCCTGAGGGGAGTGTGCAGCCTTGCGCCGAGTGAACTCGAGATCCTGTGAGGGGAGCAAAGTGTGGGACTTTGCGAAGTTTATGGACAAAGCCCAAGAGTGCTTGCAGCAGAGTCACCGTGCGGGCACGTGGCGTTGGTGACCTCCTGAGCGGACGCTGCTCTGATGAGCCAGTCGTCGAGGTACGGAAAGACCATAGAGGTCCGTGAAGCCGGAGATGGGCCGCACACTACCGCCGAGACATTTTGGTGAAGACTCGCGGTGCGGAGGACAGGCCAAAGGGCTAGTACTCTGTACTGGTAATGATTTCCTGCCACCACAAACCTTAGGTATTGGCACGGTGGCTTTGGGTGGATAAGGATGGGCGTGTAGGCATCCTTTAGATCCAAGGAAAGCATAGCCCAATCTCCCTGCTGGAGGTAGGGCAGAAGGATTCCAAGGGTAGCATTTTGGAACTTCTTTCTCCCCGCACAAGGAAACTTGTTGAGGTTGCGCAAGTCCAGGATGGGTCTGAGGCCCACCTGTTCTCTTTGGTATCAGAAAATACCTTGAAATAGAAGCCTTGACCTTCTCAGGTGGTGTTCGCACCGGTTCCAACCAGCCTGTTTTTCCTGCAGAAGACATGCTAAACTCCTGAAGGGAGCAACTCCCTGTGCAGAGGGGGGCGCGGGGAAGGCTCTCCGGAAAATAGGAGGGAGGGACCTGATGGAAGTGGGAGAAGGTAGCCTTCTCGCTACGACCTGAAGCACCCCAGGCATCTGCGGTGATGCTGGACCACCTGTGGGGCGAAGTCAACCAGCCGGCCTCCGGTGCTGGGGGTGAGGAACCAGCGGGGGGGGGAAGAGGCTATTGGCTGAGAGAGTCAAAAGGCCCAGCCCCACCCTGACTGAGGCAGGGGCTGGTGGTGCAGGCTTGGGGGCTTGCTTGCATAACGGACCCGTTTACCCCGTCCCTTGGCCTGCTGGCCCTGTTGGGGAGCTGCAGGGGGCCCTGATAATGGGTGGTATTGTTTGTAGGCAGCCGCCTTCCTCTGGGAAAAAGGACCTTTTTCCCCGAGAGCCCTTCTTTTTCTGGGAAGGGCGCGGAGGTCTTCCTAGAGAAAGCCTGGTCCTGGTTGAGAGTTCCTCAGTCTCAATTTGTGCAGCCTTTTTTCCTCCGCCATGGGCTTGCCAAAGAGGTTTTCGCCTCGGCAGGGGACATCGACCAACTTGTCCTGTACCCAGGGCTCAAGGTTCGGACGACTGAAGCCAAAGCCTGTCGGCGGGCACCGATGCCGGCTGCGGCTACTCGAGCCGAGGCTTCAAAGCCATCATAGGCTGCTCGGGACATGAACTTTGAGCATTCCCGAATGCCCGTGGACAAGGCTAGGAACCTCCGCAAGGGCTCCTCGGAAGAGACCAGCGGAGAATCCGGCTAGCTCTTTAGCCAGATCCCGGAGATACATGCCCATGTATAGCTGGTAAGTCTGGACACGACATGCGAGCATAGAGCCCTGGAAGCACTTCTTGCCAAGGCCATCCAGGTTACGGGCCTCCCTTCCAGGAGGGCACCGAGGAGTGCATCTTCTGGCTCTTAATACGATGCATGGCCGATTCCACTACCATGGAATGGTGTGGCAGCTGTGCCTTTGAAAGCCAGGGCTCTTGCGGACCCGATAGATAGAATCGACCCGCTTGCTCAGGACCGGCGAGGAGGCCGGACTCTCCCACATGCGGAAGAGTAGTCGTTCCAGCATAGGAGGAACCGGCACAGTAAAGTGTTCCCTCGCGGGAGAGTCATACTGGAGGGCGTCGAGCTCTTCGGCTCGAGGCTCCTCCTCGGGATACGCAGGGAAGGCCAAAGCCTTGGCCATATCCCTAACGAAGTCCGAGAACCGGGCATCCTCCGGGGGGGTAATGCTTCCGAGGATCGGACTCCTGTGAGTCCGATGGGAAACACCGAGTCCGGAAAGAATCAGGTGAATCTTCCTCATCATACTCACAGACCGACTCCGACGAGGACTCGTGGGGTCGGCCCGGGCAGGGTGCCGGCGCCAGCCGCCCCGACGCCGAGGGGAGTCGGCGTCGGCGACCTCGGTCCCGAACGGGAGGCCGAGGGCGACCTCGACCGAGGATCGACTCGAGTTCTCATCGACTCGAGGATCGGCTCGGTCTCCGGGGTCGACTTGGACGTCGACGTCCCGGCGGTCGGGGCAGCGACGCCAGCGAAGCCAGCGAGCAGCGCCCTCTGCTGGTCCATGAAGGCAGACAGTCTGCTCTCCAAGGCCGTCAACCTGAGTCCGAGCTCAGGTGACCCAGCAGCCCCCGACTCGGGCCCCGACGGCGTCGGGCCCGACGTCGGCTGTCGCGGAGGCGAGTCCAGAAAGGACCACAGGACTTACCCGGGCAGGCATCTCCGACTCCAGGCGAGGTCGCTTCGGGATGTGTTCCTTCTCCAAGGACCCGGGGCGGCTGTCGGGGGCTATGCGACCTGGCCCTCGGCGGAGCCAGGAGCGTCACCGACGCCGCCCTCGCGGGTTTTTCCTTCCGACGATGGTCCCCGGAGGGAGAACCCCGGTCGGAGGAGCTCCGGCGACGGTCCGAGCTGGAGCCTTTCGACACGGAGGCCTCCGACGAGGTCCGGGTACGGCTGGGGTCAGCGAAGATTCTCTCACGCTGATGCCGCCGACTTCTCAACGCCTTTGAGGACAGTTTGCTGCAGGGCCCACAGATCAGTTCCTCATGATCCGGGCCCAGGCAGCGGAGGCAAAAGTCGTGTGTGTCGGTTAGTGACATATTTCGGTCACACCGACCACACCGCTTAAACCCACTGGCAGCCATCGGGGGAAAAGGGGCCCCTGCGAGGTCAAAGGACCGGGCTGCCCGGGAAAACCGAAACACGAAAGCTGACTAAGTCAGAAAAACCGAAAAAAAAAAATAAGAGGACTCGAGACCGGCGTCGCGAGTCCGGGCGGGAAAAACGATCGGCGTCGAACCGAAAGAAAAAAGGATAAAATAAAGAAGAAAATCAACTTTTTCGCGGGGACAAGACGGGGACGTCTGTAGGGCTCCGCGGAAAAAAGAAGACTGGCTAAGATGGCACCTACGGGCGGGAAGACGACCGCGCATGCGCGCTGCAATTCCCAAAGGCTTTCTTTGAAAGCTGGGGAAAATTGCTCCGCGAGGGCTCCGTCGGCGCCGACGTCACCCAGAAGTGAGGACTGACTTCCTGCTTGGTCCTGGAGAACTTGGGGACATTCTAGCGACTCCACTGACTGACCTTTTCAATGCCTCGTTGGAGTCGGGAGTGGTTTCAAAGGACTGGAGAGAGGCTCATGTGGTGCCTTTACACAAAAGCGGAAGTAAGGATGTGGTTGAAAACTACAGGCCGGTTAGTTTAACTTCGGTGGTGAGTAAATTATTGGAAATGCTGCTGAAAGAGAAAAAAGTGAGGTTTCTGGAGTCCAGCGGATTACAGGATCCGAGGCAGCATGGATTCACCAGAGGCAGGTCTTGTCAGACAAATCTGATGATTTCTTTGACTGGGTGACCAGGGCGTTGGACCGAGGGAGAGATGTTGGTGTATTTACATTCAGTAAAGCCTTGACCCTGTTCCTCACAGGTGACTTAAAAACAAACTGAGCACCCTAGGGATGGACCCTAAAGTTACAGCTTGGGTTAGAAATTGGTTGGGTGGGAGGCGACAAAGAGTACAAGTAAATGGAGCTCACTCTGAGGAGAAGGATTTTACCAGTGGTGTGCCCCAGGGATCTTTCCTTGGTCCGATTCTTTTTAACATCTTTGTTAGTGATATAGCGGAAGGGCTGTCGGGTAAGGTTTGCCTCTTTGCAGATGATACCAAAATCTGCAATAGAGTAGACACCCAGGAAGGTGTAGATAACATGAGGAGGGATCTAGCTAAGCTTGCAGAATGGTCTAGAATTTGGCAGCAGGGATCTAATGTCAAAAAATGTAAGGTCATGCATTTGGGCTGCAGCAATCCAAGGGAGCAATACAGTATAGGAGGTGAATTACTTTTGTCCACTAAAGAAGAGCGGGACCTAGGCGTGGCTGTGTCTGATGATCTTAAAGTAGCTAAACAGGTAGAAAAGGCGACGGCAAAAGCTAGAAGGATGCTTGTGTGCATACGGAGAGGAATGGCTAGCAGAAAAAAGGAGGTGATAATGCCTCTGTATAAGTCTTTGGTGCGACCTCATTTGGAGTATGGTGTGCAATTCTGGAGACCACACCTTTAAAAGGATGTGAACAGGATGGAGTCGGTGCAGAGGGTGGCTACTAAAATGATTAGTGGGCTTCATTATAACGCATATGAGGACAGACTTAAGGATCTTAATATGTACACCTTAGAGGAAAGGCGGGATAGAGGTGATATGATTGAGATGTTTAAATACCTCCGTGGCATAAATGTTCAGGGAGAGAGCCTCTTTCAATTGAAAGCAAGTTCTGCTACGAGGGGACATGGGATGAGGGTGAAGGGAGATAGATTCAGGAGTGATATGCGGAAATATTTCTTTACAGAAAGAGTAGTGGATCCATGGAATAGTCTCCCAGTGGAGGTGGTAGAGATGAGGATAGTAACTGAATTCAAAAAAAGCATGGGACCAACACAGAGGATCTCTAAAGGTAAAAAGTGGACTGTTGTAGTTGTTGTTATGGAAGGACAGACTAGATAGGCCATGTGGTCTTTTTCTGTCATCATGTTTCTATGTTTATTATTTTGTCCGATAAATGACCAGTGGCCTGTGTCCACTGTGTGGGTAGGGTCCACTGAGCTGCTCGCACGTGGAGGTGAGCATATGGGACTACATGAACTGTGGATGCCATATGTCCCAGCAACTGTAGTAGCTCTCGAGCAGTGAGGGAGGATTTCCCTGCTGCTTGAGAAGCTAGTTGCATTATGCGAAGACATCAGGCCTGTGGAAGGAAAGCCTTTGCCTGTCTGGTATCTAGACAGGCCCCTATGAATTCCAGGCATTGGGAAGGAACAAGTTGGGATTTTGGGAAATTTATCACCAATCCCAAGTATTGCAGAATTTGCATTGTACGGGACAGTCGTCTAAGTAAGGGAAGACAAATATTCCCAGGGTTCATAGAAATGCAGCTACTACTGCCATGAATTTCGTGAATACCCTTGGTGCTGAAGCCAGACCAAAGGGAAGAACCCTGTACTGGAAATGTTTTCCCCTGAAAAGGAATCGTAAGAATTTCCTGTGATCTGGATGGATTAGAATGTGAGTGTATGCATCCTTTAAGTCTAGAGAGCAAAGCCATTCCTGGCTTTGAAGATATGGCAGAAGAGTTCCTAGAGAAATCATTTTGAACTTCTCTCGAAACAGGTATTTGTTCAATTTTCTGAGGTCTAAAATGGGTCTGTGTCCTCCTGTTTTCTTTGGAATAAGAAAATAGGGGGAGTAGAACCCTGCACCCCGTTGAAGAATGGGTACCTCCTCTATTGCCCCTTGGGCAAGAAGTGTTGAGACCTCGTGATCTAGCAGATTGTCTGCGGAGGTTTGAGAATTGAATTGCTTTAGAATTGTAGGAGGGGGCATGCTGTGAAAATTAAGCTTGTACCCTTATCCTACAATTGACAAAGTCCAATCTTCTACTGTTATCTGATGCCATCTGTTGGCAAAGTGGCATAACCTGCCTGGGATATTGGGGGGTTGGGGACCCCTCAGAGGCAGGAAGGCAAAGCTCTCTAGGAAGGAGTCAATGCCCTTGAGGGGGCTGAACCTGCAGAGCTGGTTGGACTCTCGGGCCTTTTGGCTTCTTTTGCTGTCTAGTTTGTCCCTTTTGGGCAACCTGACCTTGAGTTTGACTCTGCTGGGTATAGGAAGGATAAAATTTCCTTTTTGCTGAAAGAGGGTTTTTTATAAGGCTTCTTTTTGGCTGGAGTGGCTGTAGATTTTGACAATCTATCAAGAGTAGTATTGTCAGCATCTAACTTGTTAGCCTTTTCCTGCCAGTTCTTGCCGAAGAGATTCTCCCCCGTGCAAGGAATGTTGCTTAACTTGTCCTGTACCCAAGTCTCCAAGTCTGATGCCTGCAGCCAGGCAATCCGTCGTGCACCAATGGCAATAGCAGAGGTTCTGCTGATGCATTCAAAGCAGTCAAAGGCTGCACGATTTACAAACTTGGAGACTTCTTAAGCATGCTTAAGTAGAGCAAGAAAATCTTGTCTCTTGTCATCTGGGAGACATGGGCTCATAAGTTCCAAGTCTCCTGTGACTTCCTTGAGGAACACCCCCATATATAGAATATATGAACTGATCCTAGCTGAAAGCATGGAAGCTTGAAAAGTTCAGGGCCCAAAAGCATCCAGAGTCCTGCATTCACGACCTGGAGGATTGGATGCATGCCTCTTTGCACTTTTCATCCTACGCATGGCAAACTCCACTACCATTGAATGGTGTGGCAGCTGAGTTTTCTGAAATCCAGGACATGGCGGAACTCGATACATAGTATCAAGTCTCCTAGAGTGAGGAGATGTAGTCAGAGATGTCTCCCACATTCTGAGCATCAAGTTATGCAGAATTTCATGGATGGGCAGAGTAGCTGCCTCCTTAGGAGCTTTAGGATATTGGAGAATTTCCAATTCCTTTGCTCTGGGTTCCTCTTCAGGAGCTACCGTGATTGAAAGACCTTTGGCCATATCACGGATAAAATCCTGAAAAGATATGTCCTCTGGAGGTGACATTCTGCGTTGGGGAGAAGAGGGATCTTCTGGGAGAAACCCTCTTGTACCAGCAAAATTGTCAGAATCTTCGGAAACGGAGGATTCGAAGTATTCTTGACCACGATGCTCTTTCAAAGCACGGTCCCGATATCGATCGAAGTCGGTACCGAGTTGATCCGGTACCGATCTATCGATTCCAGCCAGAGATGGCGTGGGAAGAATTCCCAGCAGGGCCAGTACCGTCAGTACTGGTATCGTCGGTACCGGTACTGGTGTCTGTACCGGTGTCGGTACCGGTGCCTGTTGGACCAACGGTACCGCAGTTGAGAGAAGAGCTGCGACGCTACGTTCGACAGCGAGGAACCTCTGGTCTATCGACGTTGCCGATGCCTGGGTGTCGGTACTGGTAAAAACAGCCGGAACCCCTGAGCATGGCACAGGTAGTTCTTGCGAGGTTGGGGCCTTGAGAACATCCTGAAACCCCATCGATGCTTTGGAAGCCGAAGCCTCCCGCCGGTGCTGTTTTGCCGGTGTGGTTCCCTCAAGGGCAATGCCAATGGCCTCTCGATGCTTAGCAGGAGAGCTACCCTTTGAGGACCTGCTTTTATGTTTAGTTACCTGAGATCCATGGGAGGAAGAAGAGGCCCTTGAAGATGTCGATGCAATGGATCTGGCATCTGAAGAAAAGAGGGTACCAAGCTTTGCAGCCCGGTTCTGTCTTCCTCTTTTAGTCATCCCGATACAGGAGAGACATTCAGTTGGAGAATGTTCAGGCCCTAAACATTTAAGATACCAATCATGGGTTTCAGTGACGGAAATGGTACCGCCACACTTAGTACAATTTTTAAAACCATTAGTTGGTTTTTCCATGTTTTAGGAATATGGGGCCTAGTGCCCAAAATGGCACCTAGCACCAAAAAAGAAAAGTTTCTGAAGAGAAACAGTTTAAAGTATGGTTTTGTTTTGTTTTTTTGGAAAAGAAAAGAAAAGAACTGGCGGTACCGGTAAGCGTTGTGCGGCAGGCAAACGCGACCACAAGAAAACAATTTTAAAGACGGAATTTTCTGCGGTGTCAGGGAACAGATACTGTCGGCTCCGTGGAAAACGAAGAACTGAAGAGGAATAGTTGGAAAGGCGCGAAGGCAGCACGCATGTGCTGAGGGATGCTCCCAAATGCGTTCCTATTGGATGCTGGGGAATGTTCCCGCGCAGGCTCCATCGGTACCGACGATACCCATATGTGAAGACTACATTCCTGCTTGTTCCTGGAGATAAAGGAGTATCTTTTTATAGAACATCTACCTCAATTTGGTGCATCACCAAAATAAATTATCTACACAGGCAAAATAGGCAAAAACAAAATTAAAAACAATTTGTAAATTTCAAAAGGAAACCCCTCTTCCAAGACACTGGTAAAACACCTCCTCTTCCTATCTTCAAGTTCCTAGGATAGTTACCCCAAACTCCTGCATGTAGGCCTGCAAAACTCTCACAGAACAGTTCTCAAATGAAACCAGATTTTTTCAATCCTGTAGGTAGGTACTGCTAGTGCTTGTGCTCTTCAAATTCTCAACAGGAAAAATCCGCCAAACCACTTCCAAAAGTATCCCCTCTGGGAGAATACAAAAATAAGGAAATTACTTTCCTCCCCAAACAGTGAAACATCAGGAATTCCTTAAATGCTTCTTTCAAAATGCTCCTGTGTGCTCAGGATTCATCAGGGAAACTGATCCCTCACACAACAGAGCTGGACGTTTCAGGGGAGTATAGCTGAGATCCACCTGACAAGTTCCACTTGCCTTCTGAGGAAATCACACAAATTCTATTGCAGCTGGACTCTTAAGACTCTATGGCTCAGTCCTTTGAACCCCTGCTGCTCCCAGGGACTCAGAGTTGCCAAGTTACCAAGTTCCAGGAGTAAGGTATTTTGCCAGTTCTGGTTTTAAATTTGCATTGCAATGCAGTATGGTCTTTATTGTCCCTGATTTTACCCAATAGAATCAATGCCGCAAGTCCCATAATGCATCAGGATGAGATTGTCAGAAATCCAGGATTTGCTTCAAATCTCATTTATGGAACTGGGTAATTTGGCAACTCTAGGGACTTTCCTAAGCTGGTATATTCACCACAGACCCTCCTTGAGTCTAGCCAGCCTCCTCTACTTTTCCTCCTCCTCCGAGAGAGGCAGCTTCTTTACTGTTTCCTGAGCCCCCTTTTAAGGATCAGGAGCACCTCTTCCTCTGGCAGAGCCTCCTCTCTCCCAAAATCACATAATACCCTACAGCTTGTTATATTTCCCTCCAAACTATAGGAAGGGAGGTACCCTGGTCAATGATGAACAGGCAGGCCTAATCTCCATTACCTCACCATTCACAGTGTCAATTCAGGAGCAGGTACCCCAGAATATTTCTCAGTATGAATAAAGCATAGTTTTCACCTGTAACAGGTGTTCTCCGGGGAGTGCAGGAATCAGTCCTTACATATAGGTGATGTCGGCACTGACGGAGCCATCGTGGATTCACTGTCCAGGGATGTGTGCCCTTTGGAAGATGGGAAGTACTACGTCCTGGTTCATGTGAAAAGCGGACACCACCTTAGGCAGGAATTTCGGGTGAGTTCAGAGAATAGCCCTGTTTTTGTGGAACCTGGTGTAGGCAGCGTGGGCAACCAACACCTGCAAATCACTAACTCTCCTGGCTGAAGTGAGCGCTACCAGGAACACTACTTTCTACGACAAGAACTTGAGATGGCATGTAGACAGTGACTCAAAAGGGAGAGCCATCAGCTTCCAGAGGACAAAGTTCAGGACCCACACCACCAGCAGTGGGCAGACGGGAAGCCGTGTGAGGAGAAGCCCTCTCATAAAACAGCCCACAAGGGAGTGCATAGAGATGGGCTGGCGTCAAAGAGGAGTGTGCTGAGGGCGCCGAATCAGATCCAAAAAGACTCTCACATTGCTTTTCACATTTTTTAACCATTTTTGTCATTTGCTGGCACGTTACAAGAGTCCGGATTGTGGTCAGGGCCCAAGCACTGTAAGCATCAACTGTGCTTGTCGGTAACCGAAATGGTCTAATTACAGGAAGTACACTTCTTGAAACTGCTGGCTGGCTTCTCCATGTCAGGAAAAACAGCCTTCACCGAGTCAGACGACTCAATGGTGGCCAGAACCAAAGAAAAAACCTGCTGGAACCTCACGGTAAAAAGAAAGTAAATAAAAGTAAGTTAGAATGCCAAAAAGGGCATCGGTGTCGATGAACAATGGTCGCGAAGATAGATGGGAAGGCAAAAAGAAGAATAAACACCCCAAAGGGAACAGAAGCAAAAAGGTTTTTCTGCAGTATCAGGACAAGCATCCATTGGGCTCCGCGGAAAAACGAAGACTGAAGAGAATCTCTGGGAAGGCGGGAAAACATGCAGCATGTGTGGATGAATGCTCCCAAAGACTTCCTATTAGAAGCTGGGGAATGTTCCCATACGGGCTCCATTGGGGGACATCACTCATATGTGAAGACTGCATTCCTGCTTGTTCCTAGTGATATAAAGTTTACCTTTGTAGACAGAAGTAGTCTAAGTTAGAGATGTGACCAAAACAGCCAACTCAATGGACACTAGCTGCAGATCTCTCTAATTTCTGGCCCCAATTTATTCTTTTTAACCACTATTTTTGCATTTTGAATGCTATGATGCCCAAAAGAAAGGGTTTTGGTGCCTCCTTCTGGACCAAAAGACTTGTTATATATTAGTATCTTGCCTCCATGATCCAGGCTTCAAAGTACCTGCTATGGGTGAAGATCACTTATGGACACGGAAATATCTTTAAGCCTGGCTCTGGGAAAACCCTGTACACCACCCACTATGTTCAGAGTGGCAGCAGCAGTTTCACTGATAAGTCTGCCGACTCAGAGCAAAGGTGGTAAATGACGCTGAAGAAGACTGCTCAGCAGGATGCCACCATTTTTTTGATTCCTAAGATTGTAGAGGACTTCCATACAGCTGTTTTAGATCATGGCTTGAGTGTTTCTAGCATTGGAATGACTGCAACCCAGGAAGTGCAACATCATAATTATTCTAGGAGATCTGCCAGAGGTATAGAAATGAGACCTGATCTGCATTCCCAGGACATCTCACTGAAAGAGATCTGGAGAATTTTTACATCAATGGAACATCACATTACAGGTGATACAGATAATTTAAATTAATTTATTTACTTATTACAATAAATAAATAAATAAACAAACACAGCCTAATATTTAAAAGGGTTTATTTGGTTAGCAGAACCTGCTGACCAGATAAACACCAATGAGTCCACAATTTAGCAGCACTATACGGAGAGTGCTGCTGAATATTTCCTCTGACCACCTTTATACTATCTGGGGCAGAGCTGGGGCAGAGAAACAGTTATCCAGATAGCTAATGACATAGCGTTACGACAGCTGGTGCTAATTTTATCTGGTTAGTTAACTAGATAGCTGGCTGAATATCATCATTATCCAGAATGTGCCAGAGGCCAGACCTGAATCCATATATTTAGTTCCACTATCTGGATATCAGTGCTGAATATCCAGATTTTAACCATGATGGCCAACATTTAATAGTGGCAATGTTTCTTGGTTGGTTGGTTGGTTGTTTTTTAAAATACTAACCCCACATAAAAAATATAAGAATAAATAACAATAATACCATTAAAATAGCAGCAAAATTAATAGAAGACCCCGAAGGAATTAATTAAAAGCTTCAGTCAACGAAAGCATTTTATACTTCATCACAAGCAGTAAATAATTTGTAATGGACTGAACACATTGAGATCAGATGATCAAAAATAAAATCTAAATTGAGCATCGTCAACACAAAGGGCCATGAGACATGATGGTAGGACCTCATGATGTATTGTTTAATGCCGTCTAGTTATTACTCATGGCGACCTTGTGGATAGTTGTCCAAAACTGTGTTTGGTCTTGTCAGGCAGCAGCAGTTATCCAGATAAATGCCTTAACCACCTTTATCCATGAATATTCAGCAGCACTACCTGGACAGTACCGCTAAATATCCCTACTGACTGCTTCAAATTAGTTGGACAGTACCAAGGCAGTAAGTGGATGGAGCAAGGTTGGAGCAGCAAGTTATCTGGATGGCAGCGATCTTCAGCCCCTTATCAGATAAATATCCTAATAACTTTGGAACAGCAAAAAGCTCTCCTAAAGTTAACAAAATAGTTATCCAGAAAGCAGGGCTGAATATTACTGAGTTCCAGATAACCCCAGCATGGGCAAAGATATTCAGCATTGGCTACAATCCAGATAGTGGCACTGACTATCCATGAATTATTTCAACACTGTGGCTGGCATTTGAAAAAAAAATTATAGACCATGGTGTTCAAATATCAACCAGAGAGTATCAGTTCATCAGACTTGCATACATTTGAGTGGCAAGACTTTTAACCACTCATCAATACACTACTCCACATTTTTCAAAATGTATAAATACATGAATCAAACACTGCTTTACTAGATTCTACTTTCAGTCCACAAGGCAACAAAAGGGGTTGTAGACTTTCTATAACCACTGTATTTTCAAACACAGAAGAAAAGTTAAAAAAAAGTTATCTAACACAGATCTTTGCTGCAGAATTATCCCAGGAAGAGTCAGTAACTTAGGGGGAGCTATTCCAAGGCATTTGCAGAACTGCAAACCGTGTAAATGCTGCTCAGCTGGATATTCAGCAGCACTAACACAGTATCCATGGATGCTGACACTACATGCCCCAATGCTAATTGGTTAGCATTGAGGCATGTCGGGGTCATTCCGGAGTGGAGTAGAGGTGGCACCTAGCATTAACTGGAAAGTGGCGATATTGAGCCTGTACCCAGTTAGCAATATGTGGCAAAAGCCAGGCGCAGGAAAGCACAGTTACTTACCTGTAACAGGTGATCTCTGGGAACAGCAGGAATAAGTCTTCACATATGGGTATCGTTGGTACCGACGGAGCCTGCGCGGGAACGCTCCCCAGCGTCCAAAAGGAAAGCTTTTGGGAACATCCCACAGCGCCTGCGCGCTGCCTTCCCGCCTTTCCTAACCGCCTCTCTCCTGTTCGAGTTTTAAAGCTGAGACAAAGAGAGAGTGAGGAAAGGAAATAAAGATAGAGAGATACAACTCCTAGGGGAGGTGGGTGGGTTGTGAAGACTTATTCCTGCTGTTCCCAGAGATCACCTGTTACAGGTAAGTAACTGTGCTATCTCCAGGAACAAGCAGGAATGAGTCTTCACATATGGCGACTCCCCAGCTAGAGATGCCTGGGAGATCACCCAGGTTGTGAGTCCCTGGGAAGGGCTCTACCTCCACCCATGAATCTCAGGCATCCAGCCAGGGATGGAGGGTAGGAGTTGGTTAGGTATGGAACAGGTGTTTGAGAACAGCCTGACCAAACAAGGCATCCCAGCGAGAGTCCTTGTCCAAGCAGTAATGGGCTGTGAAGGTATGAACCGAGGCCCAGGTGGCCGCTCGACAGATCTGGTCGATGGACACAGAATTTAGATGAGCCATAGAGGCTGCCATGGCCCTCACATTGTGAGCTGTGACATGGCCTTCCAGAGAAAGGTTCTTCCTCTGGTAGGCGAAAGAAATGCACTGAGCAATCCAATTGGACAGAGTTCTCTTAGAGACTGGAAGTCCTAAATGAGAGGGATCAAAAACAACAAAGAGCTGAGAGGACTTTCTATGTTGCTGTGTCCTTTGTAAGTAAAAGGCAAGAGTTCTTTTACAATCCAGGGTATGAAGATTCCTCTCTGCACTTGAAGCATGAGGTCCTGTAAAAAAGACAGGTAAATAAACCTTCTGGTTCAGATGAAAAGGTGAGACCACTTTAGGCATAAAGTGTGGATTAGTCCTGAGGACTACCTTGTCATGATGGAACCTGGTATAAGGAGGATTAGCCACCAAGGCTTGCAGCTCACTGATGCGGCGAGCTGAAGTGACTGCAATGAGAAAAATAACCTTCCAGGAAAGGAATTTCAAGGAGGCAGTGGCTAAGGGTTCAAAGGGTGGCTGCTTAAGCTGGCCAAGAACCAGATTTAAGTCCCATGCCACTGGAGGTGGTCTGATGGGAGGTTTAGTCAAAAGAAGGCCTCTCATGAATCTTGCTATAAGAGGATGAGAGGAAATAGGCTGTCCATTGAGAGGTTTAAGGGATGCTGAAATAGCACTCAAATGGACTCTTACTGAATTCGTTTTAAGGCCTGCATGGGATAAATGCAGCAAATACTCTAGTAAAGAATTCAGAGGTATTGCAAGAGGGTTAAGACCCTTCTCTGCACACCAAATGGTAAACCTTTTCCATTTAAAAGCATAGGAACGTCTAGTGGAAGGCTTTCTGGAAGCATAAAGGATATCCTTTACTTGCTGAGAAAGATGCAAATCTTGAAGGTCTAGGCCTTCAGCAACCAGGCTCTGAGGTGAGACTGGGGATTTGGGTGCCACAACGTTCCCTCCTCCTGGGACAGGAGGTCTGGAGCAGATCCCAAGTCCAGGGAGGGAGCTTGAGAGAGATGCAGAAGTAGAGGGTACCACACTTGGCGTGGCCAATGTGGTGCTATGAGGATCATAGACCCCTTGTCTCTCTGAAGTTTGAAGAGTGCCTTGGGAATTAGGGGAATGGGTGGAAAGGCATAGAGGAAGTCTTGCCCCCAGTGGAGGAGGAAGGCATCCCTGGCCTGAACTCCCTGACACGGAATTCTGGAACAGAACCGGGGAAGTTTGGCATTCCACGGACTTGCAAACAAGTCTATGTCTGGAGTTCCCCAACTTCAAAAGACCCTGGCTATCTGGTCCCCATGGAGGGACCATTCGTGTGGAAGCAGAACTCGACTGAGTCTGTCTGCCCAAGAGTTTTGAACCCCTGGAAGATACACTGCCATGAGATGGATTTGATGCTCTCTGGCGAAGGCCCACAATTTCAGAGCTTCGTTGCAAAGCGACAGAGAGCCAGTCCCCCCCTGTTTGTTCAAGTAGAACATGGCTACTTGGTTGTCCGTGTGGATGAGGACTGTCTTGTAGCTGAGCAGGGTGTGGAAGACTCTGAGAGCCAGAAAGATTGCTCTGAGCTCTAAGAGGTTGATATGTAGAGATGTCTCCTGTGGAGACCAGATGCCTTGGGTGGAGAGGTCTTGTAGATGAGCTCCCCAACCCTTTGGAGAGGCATCTGTTGTAAGGGTTGCTTGGGGTAGCAACTGTTGAAAGGGGGACCCCAGCAACAGATTTTGAGTGGACTTCCACCACTGGAGGGACCAAAAAAGACGACTGGAGGTTGCTATTTTGTCTGACAGGCATCCTGATGCCTGGGTCCATTGGGTGGATAGAGTCCACTGAGCTGCCCTCATGTGCAGGCGAGCATAGGGGACCACATGCACGGTGGATGCCATGTGGCCTAACAGTTGTAACATTTCTCGAGCAGTTAAATGGGACTTTAACTGAATCTGGGAGGCTAACTGCACCAAGCGTAGGCAACGGGCCTGGGGAAGATAGGCCCTTGCAGTGGTGGTATCCAGTAAGGCCCCTATGAACTCTAGAGATTGAGTAGGGGTGAGATGAGATTTTGGGATGTTTATTACAAGTCCCAGATACTGAAGGATACGCCTTGTGCAGGCCAGGGAAGCATGGACCTCTGACTGGGATGGAGCTCGGATGAGCCAGTCGTCCAGATATGGGAATACAAATATCCCTAGAGTGCGTAGAAATGCAGCAACTACTGCCATGCATATTGTGAACACCCTTGGTGCAGAGGCCAGACCGAAGGGAAGCACTCTGTATTGATAGTGCTTTCCTTGGAAAAGGAACCGAAGGAACCTTCTGTGTGTTGGATGGATGAGGACATGGGTGTACGCATCCTTGAGATCTAGAGAACAAAGCCAGTCCTGACTCTGGAGGTATAGAAGGAGAGTACCGAGAGAAGTCATCTTGAATTTCACCTTGCATAGAAACTTGTTCAATTCTCTGAGATCTAATATGGGTCTGTAGCCACCTGTTTTCTTTGGGATGAGAAAGTAGGGGGAGTAGAACCCTGAGCCCTGTTGAAGAAGGGGTACTTCTTCTATTGCCCCTTGGGCAAGAAGGGTAGCAATTTCCTGACCCAGAAGGTCGAGGAGAGATGTTGGAGAATTGAACTGTCTCACCATGGTGTGAGGGGGAAGGTTTAGGAAATGAAGCTTGTAGCCCTCCTTTATGATGGAGATGGTCCATTGCTCTGCTGTGATTTGTTTCCATCTGGGAGCAAAGTGAGATAACCTTCCTGGAATGGTGAGAGGCTCTGGATGTTCTACAGCCAGAAAGGCTACGTTCTCTAGTTGTAAGTCAAAGGCCCTGAGGAGGCTGAGGCTGTTGGGCTGTAGCAGTCCTAGGAGCCTTAGGCTTGGCCTGTTTCGGTTGTTGCTGTCTCTTTGTAGCAAAACGACCTGCAGAAGAGGCCTGCTGACCATAAGCAGAATAGTATCTGCCTTTTTTGGGAAAAAAAAACCCTTTTTGAACAACCTTTTCTTAAAAGGAGCAGAAGTAGACTTTGAAAGTCTATCTAAAGCCGAATTTTCAGCATCCATCTGGGTGGCCTTTGCTTGCCAATCTTTGCCAAAAAGGTTTTCACCTGTACAAGGAAGGTTACCTAGGCCATCTTGAACCCAGGGTTCCAAATCAGAAGCCTGTAACCAAGCAACTCTACGTGCACCTATGGCAATAGCCGAGGCTCTGCTGGCACCTTCAAAGGAGTCAAAGGCTGTACAGTTGGAAAACTTGGAAACATCCTGGGCAAGTTTGAGCCAGGTGAGGAACTCTTCCCTTTTATCTTCTGAAATAAAAGGAGATAAAGTTTGCAGGTGATCTGTAACCTCTTTAAGAAACATCCCCATATAGTGACTATAGGAGTTGATTCTGGCAACAAGCATACTGGCCTGGAAAATTCTCCTGCCAAAGGCATCTAAGGTTCTGCATTCTCTTCCTGGAGGAGCAGAAGAAGAGTGCCTTTTGGTACTTTTTATCTTTTTCATAGCAGACTCCACCACAATAGAGTGGTGAGGAAGCGGAGTCTTATGAAAGCCAGGACAAGGAGGAACACGATACATGGTGTCCAACCTGCGAGAATGAGGGGAAATGGTGAGAGGAGTCTCCCATATGCCCAACATGTGATCATAAAGAATCTCATGTATTGGTAAAGTGGCTGCCTCCTTAGGAGCCTTAGGATATTGTAAAATATCTAATTTTTTGGCTCTAGGCTCTCTTTCAGGGGCCACTGAGATGGAAAGGCCCCTGGCCACTTCCCTAATGAAAACTGAAAAGCCAAATCTTCTGGAGGAGACATTCTCCTTTTTGTAGAAGAGGGCTCCTGAGGATGGATCACCGATGCTTCAACAGAGATCTCTGATTCATCAGAGTCTTCAGAGGAATCGAATTATCGTCTGTCTGGATGCTCCTGCTGAGCCCAATACGCGTACCGGGTGGTATCGACATCGGGAGTGATCAGTACCGATTCGGTACCGATGGGCATCACAGAACAGTGTACCACTGCAGTCGACACCGAAGCGGATGTCGATGCAATCGGTACCGGCACCGGAACCGACATCGGTACCGGTGCCGGAGTCGGTACCGGCAACGGAGGTTGTTGCGGTACCGAAGGTGTCGCAGCTTGTATGAATGCTGTGATGGCACGCTGCATGGTCAGAATATTCTGATCCATTGACGCAACCAATGTCTGGATGTCGGTACCAGTGGGAACCACCGGTACCCCAGAACATGGCAACAGGTGATCGGTCGAGGCCGAGCCATCGATGTCAACCTGTGACCCCATAGATAAAGCTTTGGAAGCCGGAGCCTCCCGCCGGGGTAATTTTGCCGGTGCGGATTCCTCGAGAGCAAGCCCGGAGGCATCTCGATACTTGGAGGAAGATTTACCCTTCGAGGACCGGCTGGACTTAAGTTTGGTTACCTGAGATCCATGTGAGGAAGAAAAAGCCCTGGAAGACGTCGATGCAACCGAAGCTGCATCCGAGGGAAACAGGGTACTGAGCTTGGCTGCTCGATTCTGCAGACCTCTTTTAGACATCATAGAACAGGACTCACAATCCGTGATGGAGTGGTCAGGACCTAAACATTTTAGGCACCATTCATGGGTGTCGGTGACAGAAATAGTGCCGCTGCACTTCGTGCATTTTTTAAACCCAGAGGCGGGCTTTTCCATGAGGAAAAATTTCCTAGGCCTAAGGCCAAAGAAGAAAATGCACTGAAGTGAGAAAACAGTAGTTTTTTTTTTTTTTTAGAATAAAGAAAGAAAAGACCGGCGGTACCGGTCCAGCGTCGAGAAGGCAGACACGCGACCAAAGAAATAAAATAAAATAAAGAAATTCTTCAGCGGTGACAGGAACACGACTTGCTGGCTCCGCGGAAAAGAAGAACTGGAGAGAGGCAGTTAGGAAAGGCGGGAAGGCAGCGCGCAGGCGCTGTGGGATGTTCCCAAAAGCTTTCCTTTTGGATGCTGGGGAGCGTTCCCGCGCAAGCTCCGTCGGTACCGACGATGCCCATATGTGAAGACTCATTCCTGCTTGTTCCTGGAGATACCCTGGCCTATCTTTCGCTGTGTATCGCTAAATGGGTAGTGGCTCAATATCGCCCCTGACCAGTTAGTAATCAGCAAATGCAGCCAACCCGGATATTCAATGTTCAGCGCCCAATGCAGGTCGCTTTACCAGCACTATCCACTAGCACTGAATAATCGGCCCCTTAATAACGAGTTCAAGTTAATGAGTTCTTTGCAGTCTATGAATAAAACGTTTTCAACGACTGACACTGTGTTGCTAAATAAAGTGAAATATTTGGAGAATATTGTCAGAAGGAATATCTTAGTCTCATTAATTTTCACTGGTTTAACATCACTTCATTAGCCACATTTAAGAGATACCTGCAGGCCAAATTTGCGGATTACCCCAAATGTTGGGAAAATCCTTCTCTGTGCTCAGTAAGGGGTAATTTGTGATGAGTTTAGTTTAGCAAGAGCTGTTCACCAAATGATAGGGATTTTTTATCTTCCAACTAGCAGCTGAGTGGAAAGATTTTGGAGAGAAGATGCAGAGGTCCATCTCTCTGTTGATGTGGACTTCTCTCAAATATTAAGAATTTTCAAGGGAGATGACTGTGGAGCAAGGCACACTGTTAAGGGTATCTCTACTAAACCACATTAGTTTTGGCTGCTAATTCACCATGTCAGCAGACAAAATCATGCGGTAAACAGAAAACCTCAGCAGTGAAATGTGAAATAAAGCTAGCAAGACTTACCGATACTCATGCTTTTATAGGGGTAATTTTCATTCCGAGCAATATAATGTCAGGGTCCAGTGGATCCACAGCCATCTTGTGTGTGCCAGATACGCTGCCCATTGTCCCCTTCCTGTAGGATGAACAGACTTACAGTAGTCTGTGGATCATGCTACTACTACTACTGAACACTTGTATAGCGTTATGAGACGTATGCAGCACTGCACAGACACGTGTAAAAGATGGTCCCTGCTCATCAGAGCTTACAATCTAGTGAAGACAGACAATACAGTAGCTGTAGACATGGGATACAGCTAGGGGGAATGGTAAGGAAACACAAAGGAGATCAGGTGAGTCAAGATCCAAAAGCAGCAGCGAAGAGGTGAGTTTTCAGCCTGGATTTGAAACAGGTCAAAGAAGGCGCCTGACGTACAGATTCAGGTAGTTTGTTTCAGGTGAAAAGAGCGAAGTCTGGAGTAAGCAATAGAAGAGAAGGGCACAGATAGAAGCGATTTGCCAGAAAAGTGGAGATCATGAGAAGGGATATAGGAAGAGATAAGAGATGAAAGGCAATGAAGAGCTGCAGAGTGATTAGGTCAGCAGGAGAAGTTTGAACTGGATGCGGAAATAGATAGGGAGACAATGAAGTGACGAGAAGAGGGGTAATATGAGCATGACAAGGCTGGTGGAAGATTAGCTGTGCAGCAGAGTGCTGAACAGATTGAAGGGGAGAGAGATGATTCAGAGGGAGACCAGCAAGGAGTAGGTTACAATTGTCTAGACAGGAGGTAACTAAGGAGTGGATAAGTGTCTTTGTAGTGTGTTCAGAAAGGAATGGGCAAATTTTGTTGATCTTGTAGAGAAAGAAATGGCATGTTTTAGCTATCAGTTCAATATGTATGGAGATGGAGAGAGAGGAGTGAAAGACGATCCCAAGGTTGCGAGCTGAGGAGACAGGGAGGATTACAGAGTTATCCATAGAGACTGAGAAAGGAGGAAGGGGAAAGGGGAAAGGAGGGTTTAGGGGGAAAAATAAGAAGCTCAGCTTTGGCCATGTTCAATTTCAAGTGGCTGACATATCCCCACAGCAAACAGTCACACTTGGCTTAAATAGGAAACCCCATCTGGTCCAACGCCGATACTGGGCGTTTCGCTAAGGCTGCTTCAGGGAGCTAAACTATATGTGATAAGCTAAGTAACAGCAACACAGAAGAAAACTTCAATGGCTCAAACTGCTTCAGAGAGCCAGACTGTAAGCCATAAGCTAGATCTACAGGCATACAAAAATAAACACATAGTCAGTCTACTAGCACAGGTTTACTAACCAACCAAAAACACTAATAGCTGCTCAAATATATGAACCAAGTGTACTCACATCAAAGGCCACCCTGCCCGAGATTCCACACATATCTCAGCCACACACTAGAGTGAAAATGCCGTGCCTGAGCTTTATAATAAACCTACAGGGAGTACCAACCCTGATGCTACATCAACGTCATGATACAAGAACCAATCGCTCACCGAATTGTAAAGCTGGCATCACTTACATAGAAACATAGAAACATGATGACAGAAAAAGACCACATGGCCTATCTAGTCTGTCCTTCCATAACAACAACTACAACAGTCCACTTTTTACCTTTAGAGATCCTCTGTATTGGTCCCATGCTTTTTTGAATTCAGTTACTGTCCTCATCTCTACCACCTCCACTGGGAGACTATTCCACGGATCCACTACTCTTTCCGTAAAGAAATATTTCCGCATATCACTCCTGAATCTATCTCCCTTCACCCTCATCCCATGTCCCCTCGTAGCAGAACTTGCTTTCAATTGAAAGAGGCTCTCTCCCTGAACATTTATGCCACGGAGGTATTTAAACATCTCAATCATATCACCTCTATCCTGCCTTTCCTCTAAGGTGTACATATTAAGATCCTTAAGTCTGTCCTCATATGCTTTATAATGAAGCCCATTAATCATTTTAGTAGCAACCCTCTGCACCGACTCCATCCTGTTCACATCCTTTTGAAGGTGCGGTCTCCAGAATTGCACACCATACTCCAAATGAGGTCGCACCAAAGACTTATACAGAGACATTATCACCTCCTTTTTTCTTCTAGCCATTCCTCTCCGTATGCACCCAAGCATCCTTCTAGCTTTTGCCGTCGCCTTTTCTACCTGTTTAGCTACTTTAAGATCATCAGAAACAAGGTCCCGCTCTTCTTTAGTGGACAAAAGTACTTCACCT
The DNA here is from genome assembly GCA_033557465.1 of Ichthyophis bannanicus. Classification (NCBI taxonomy): domain Eukaryota; kingdom Metazoa; phylum Chordata; class Amphibia; order Gymnophiona; family Ichthyophiidae; genus Ichthyophis; species Ichthyophis bannanicus. The sequence goes on from CM066031.1 coordinate 518,426,859, forward strand.
CCTATACTGTATTGCTCCCTTGGATTGCTGCAGCCCAAATGCATGACCTTACATTTTTTAACATTAAATCCCAGCTGCCAAATTCTAGACCATTCTTCAAGCTTAGCTAGATCCCTCCTCATGTTATCTACACCTTCCTGGGTGTCTACTCTATTGCAGATTTTGGTATCATCCGCAAAGAGGCAAACCTTACCCGACAGCCCTTCTGCTATATCACTAACAAAGATGTTAAAAAGAATCGGACCAAGGACAGATCCCTGGGGCACACCACTGGTAACATCCTTCTCCTCAGAGTGAGCTCCATTTACTTGTACTCTTTGTCGCCTCCCACCCAACCAATTTCTAACCCAAGCAGTAACTTTAGGGTCCATCCCTAGGGTGCTCAGTTTGTTTATAAGTCGCCTGTGAGGAACAGTGTCAAAGACTTTACTGAAATCTAAATACACCACATCTAGAGCTCTCCCTCGGTCCAACTCCCTGGTCACCCAGTCAAAGAAATCAATCAGATTTGTCAGACAAGACCTGTCTCTGGTGAATCCATGCTGCCTCAGATCCTGTAATCCGCCGGACTCCAGAAACCTCACTATTTTCTCTTTCAGCAGCGTTTCCAATAATTTACTCACCACCGAAGTTAAACTAACCGGCCTGTAGTTTTCAACCACATCCTTACTTCCGCCTTTGTGTAAAGGCACCACATGAGCCTCTCTCCAGTCCTTTGGCACCACTCCCGACTCCAACGAGGCATTGAAAAGGTCAGTCAGTGGAGTTGCTAGAACGTCCCCAAGTTCCCTCAGTATTCTAGGGTGTATCCCATCCGGTCCCATCGCTTTGTCTACTTTAAGTTGAGCTAGTTTCTCACGAACACAGTCTTCTGAAAATTGTTCAAGATGTCCCTCGCTTCTGTTCTTATTTGTGGGTGTTTTCTGAGGTCCTGCTCCTGGTTCTTCATCTGTGAACACAGAACAAAAATATTTGTTAAGCAATTCCACTTTATCCTTATCAGCTTCTACATATTCCCCCCCTGCACCCTTGAGTCTGACAATACCACTTTTGCCCTTCCTCTTCTCACTAATATATCTGAAAAATGTCTTATCCCCCCATTTTATTGCATTGGCTATTTCCTCCTCCTTTTGAATCTTTGCCTTCTTGACTACTTTGCTAGCTTCTCTAAGTTTTTCCAAATACAGATGCCTGTCTTCCTCTCTCTGTGATCTCTTGTATTTCATGAAGGCCTCCCTCTTTTTCTTCATTTTTTCAGCTACTTCCTTCGAAAACCATAGCGGTCTCCTGTTCCTTTTGCCTTTATTTACCATTTACCACTTCTCACCAATAGAAACCCTTTCACCATAACCTCAAACACTGACAAATGATATTCCATCCATAACACTACTTCAAACAACCGGCATACATCCATTCATTCACAAGAATCACAATGACACACCAAATGCATAGTACAAAAGCCAATAATTCAGCAAATTACAAAAACGGCATGGGTGTCCACCAACAGAAACCCTCAAACCCCAAAGCTACACATCCATCCATTCTCAAAAATTTGCCACAACATATCAAATGCACATCACCAGAGCAGAAACCAGTAGTTCACATTACAAGAAAGGCATAAGTTTTCACCAGTAGAAACCTTTAAATCCCGAAACTCTAAACACCCATGGGTTGCTTATCATCGTGACACCTGTACTCAAACTACAAACCACAAGCATGCATACGTGCAATCATCAGGTCAGGTTGATAATATGAATTCAAATGGAGGAGTGGAGGAGTGGCCTAGTGGTTGGGGCAAGGTACTTCAGGCCGGAAGGTCGGAGGGTTCAAATCCCACTAGAGGACAGCAACCTTGGGCCGGAAGGACTGGGGTTTCTAGTCCCACAGGTGCTCCTTGTGGTCTTGGGCAAGCCACTTAACCCTCCATAGCCCATGTTCCCTGTAAATAGTTATCTCCAAGTTATAATGCCCTATTCAATGTAATTTCAGTTTGTTCAATGTAAACCGCACTGATGCAGAATAGCGCAGTATATAAGAGAATGTAAATAAATAAATGCACCAGGACAAAACAAACCAAAAGACATCCATCTTCTCTCTACCATATCCCTCTAACTTTCAATCACCAGCATATTCTCCAGTCAATAAATTTGTTCAACCCCCTGGGACTCATGGTATCAAAGTGAATATACAACACTGCTCATGATGCAATAATTTCAAAGCTCTATCACTGACCAGCATTAACCAGGGTGTATGGTCCAAAACACACATTTATAAACAATAAATGTGTGGTTAGCTGCATGTAACCCTGAGGTCTTTTTCCTCCAGTATCTAATTTTACTGGTTTTTCTACTAGTGCAAGCCATTGGTTTTTATTTTTGGATCCTGTATAGCATTTGGATATGAACAAGGATCCAGTGAAGCAATTTTTGGACAGAAAGGGTCTAGTGAGGTTTCTTGAGGAGAGGAGTGACCACAGCATGTGGTTAAAGTTTTTTTTTGCTTATGAATTATAGTTTAAAATTATAAAGACAAAATGAAAGAGTCTGAGGGCCAAGATGGCAGCAGGGTACCATGCAGAGTAAGGCCCCCAGATCAACCCTTTGCAGGATTTATGTACTGCGGTTCCGCATGCATGCATGTACATGCACATTTTGCATTGCACCAGCACATCTCCACCCCTATTTATGTGAAGAGAGCCATGCGCATCTGCTTGCTGTTTTCTGCTACTGCCACATATGCACCTTGCGGCCTACATCCAACTACTGTGACATGCCCCTATGTATTTCAGAGCCTCCACATTCACAGACCCAGTTCTGAAATTACCTGCATCACAAAGTCATCCCCATTTGCAAATCTCCCTTTTGCCTAGGCGTCCTTTCTAAATTACCACATCACATATTTTCCATGGCAGCTCCCAGACTTTGGAATGCTTTGCCAACTGAGCTGAGCACCATGTCGCAAACTGTTGCATTTCCAAAAAAATCCAAGGCACATTTATTCTGACAAGCATTTCCTAATCAGTTTTAGAAAATGCAGCATGCATAAGTATATTAGTTACTAGTTACTTAGATAGGCAGGCTGAGACTATTCTATGCAACTGAATTTATTCTTTAGGTTCTTTTATGTTGCTTTTAATGTAAGATATATATTTTATTTGATTTTAAGGAAGGAAAGAGTCTTTAATATATGCAAGATCTTCTCAAAATATTTCTTAAGCATATCAATTGCAGACAGCATAGGGAATCTTGGGAAAGTTTATGAACCGCAAAATCAGGCATCAATTAAAGTTCTCAATCACTTCTCCCATGAGCAAACAGCTTATCTTTAACCAAACAGATTGACATTCTGTACTTCCCCAAGCTGTTTTTCCACAATGTCTAGCCTCCTCCCATATTCTCCCAGAGCCTCCTTTTGTTGTTTCATTTGGACTTGAAAGGCACTAGAGCTTTCAACTCTTGGGTCCAAATGAGTCACCAGAGATCTCTCCAGGACACCTATTGCTTTACAAATCTGGCTCAATGTTACCATCTCATGTTTGCTCTCCAAGCTCTGCAAAGCAACTACCAGCACAGCTCCCGAAATTGCACATTTCTCTTCTCACAATCACTGGGAAGCATCCATTCATCTCCACAAGCTACCCTCCATCAGAAAGAGACAAGGGCATCACGGGTTGTGCTACAATCAGGCACAGGAATAAGCAATCGACTGTTGAATCATGGCGGGGAAAGATATGGGCTCCAGTGGGTAAGCTCAAGTCTTTGCCTTGCATTTATCCATGATAACCTGATTGCAACATAAATCCTGCAGAAGGCTGATCTAGAAGTCTTACTCTGCATGGCTCCCTGCTGCCATCTTGACACTCAGACTCTATAATTTTGTTTTTAGAATTTAAAACTATCATCAGCAAAAAAACATTTAACTTATCTTACAACAAATCAGCACTCATTTTCTTACCAGCTATTAATATCTTTAAAACCAACCTGGCCGGTGATTTCACCCTTTATTGGTACTTCATCGGGGTTATTAAAGATTAAGCAATTGCCACAACTGTACAGTTGCATATCAGGACCTCTCATACATTTTCGATTGATTGTTTATGTGAAGTGGCATCTTAGAAGAGATGTCTAGGAAGAATCTGGGATGTCCAGAGTACAACATTCAAAAATCTGGGGGAGTGACAACAGTGAAGGGAGGCATATCTAAGTATCTTCTGCAAGTGCTCCGTCTCTGCCCTGAAAAATGAACATCTCAGTTGCTGGTTCTGGAGACGGGCCTGCACAGATAGTAAGGTTGGGTACATGCACAGGTGTAAGCAGGGCTTAATTTGTGCCGGAATGGGGTGGAACATTATTCCGGTACTTCTTGAGGAGGCAGAAGTAATTCACATTTTGTCTCCCACCTCCTCTCTCTGCTCTGTACTGCTGTGGCCATCTTAATACTTAACACGGGAGTATTTTCCTTTCCTCCTGTGGCTGTGCTGTACTGAAGCAGTCCAGCCATGGCACTTTTTGTAAAGCAAAATAAGTACTTCCTGCTTTACTGAAAGTGCCACGGCCAGGCTGCTTCTGTACAGCGCTGCCGCGGGAGGAAAGGAAAATGCTGCTGCAACTGTGTTAAGTCTTAATACAGTCACGGCAGCACAGAGCAGGGCAGGCAGAGGAAGAGAGGAGGTAGCTGCAGCCATATTAACACTTAACACAGCTGCGGGAGCATTATCATTTTGCACCCACGGTTGTGTTAAGCACAGAACAGGCAGGGAGAGGAAAAGAGGAGGTAGCTGACTCAGAGTGACGTGGAGGAGGAGGTGGACAGACTGCCAGAGCTGATGAGGAGAGTTTGTGGAAGAAGAGATAAGATTGGAGTAATAGTTCCTCTTGGCAGTGTGGATCACAGAGCGGTACTGAGAGTATTCAGCTTTGAAAAGCTGAACGGAGGTAGGGGAAGGATGTTTGCACCATAGGCGCTCAGTCCAACACAGGTACTGATGCTGTAGGAGAAGGCCCAGATGGAACCAAGGGTTGGAGTGCTTGGAATGGTGGGGGCGGGGACAAAGGGGGGCCATGGAATCAAGGGCAGAGGACAAGCTTGAGAACCATACATCAGCCTGGGAGTCAATAGATAGCGTGTTGAAGTCAGAAGGAAAGATGGAAAAAGCTGGAGGAAATTTCCCTAGGAACTGCGTGGAGAGGTCATGGCTAAGGATTGGGGGAGAGCAGCCAGGTGTAAGGGATTTGCTTTAAACTATAATGTGGGTCACCAGCTAAGAGAGAGTTACAGTAATCTAGGCAGTTTAATATTAATATGTGAAGTCACATTTTGAGGACTCTTGTAGCCAAAAATGGTCTGAGTGACCTGATCATCCTAATTGCATAAAAGGAATTTCTGGCAAGAGATGAAATATGAGGTATGAATGAGAGATTGTTATCCAGTATAACTCCGAAAGTGAGGATAGAATCTTTGATTGGTATGGGGTTTCCTGCCATGGGGAATTGATAACTCATGATAGTTTTGTTTCTAGAAAGTGAAACAGCTCATGACTTACTTGTGTTAAGGACAGGTTTATGAGTTCTTATCCATTCTGCTATGTTATCCAAATACTTTCTCCATTCTAGCTAGGAGGAGCTGGTGATAACAGATCAAATGTTGCACTCAACTAACTGAAAAAAAAGAACTTCTTTTCTTGTAGCAAGATGGGTCAAAACCTCATTCTGCATAACGATAAGACATGTTTTGTTGATATGACCTGTCCTAAATCCAGATTGTTTGAATTGGCAAAAAGTTTGTTCATTGTTTTACTACACACTCTGTTATTTTGGCTAGAAAAGGAGGTTTGAGATTGGCTAATAGTAGGCCAGAGAAGAGGAATCTAATTTGATATCTTTAAGTTAGGGACAAATGACAGATTTTCTCCATGGGTCCGAGATCATTCCTAGGCTAAGGCTAGAATTAAATAGTTCTAGAAGTACATTTGAGAACTGTGAAGGCAAATCCTTCACTAAGTGAAGACGGAAGTGGATCCATAGCAGAGGCTCAGAGATTCATATTTTCTAAGCCTAAAACAGATGAAGGTTGGAAATAATTAAAGGAGCTTAAGGGTAATTTGGTGAAACCTGCTACAGAGACTTGTGACTGTTTGCAGGACATAGTAACACCATTACTGGCACCAGTAAAAAACTTAAATTGTTTTTTTATTTTTCCAAAATGAAAAGTTCCAAATTGATCTGGAGTCATTTCTGGTAGGATTATTTGTAATCTTTTATAGGCATGAATACACATTGTACTCAAAATAGTTGACAAGAGAGATTTTCCCGAGAATGAATGAAGTTAGAGATTTACTCTTTTTTTTGTCTTTGCAAACAAAGCTTTATATTAAGGTTTTGCACAGTCAGGTGTAAATTTCTGTGAGAGAATTGGTACACTACTATGCTTACTTATGACAGTCTATTTCATAAAGCTACAGAGATATCTTTGTTGCCTTCCTAAAATACACACTTTTTTGATATTCACATACAGTAAGTGACGTTATGAAAATATCCCTATATTTATCACAGCTTCACAAAAGTAAGTACACTCTCTAGGCCAACTCAAGTCACATTTATAATTTTCCTTGCAATCAGTTTGGGAGAGCGGTTTATATAACAAGCATATCATCTTTGCCACGATTTTAACCAAAGATGAAAAGATATCATAGAAAGAGCCACTTCTTATTCCATTCCAATTTGGGGAAATTATCCCCACAATCTAATTTCTACCCACTAATAATATTTTCTGCTTGCATGCCAGAGGCCACAGGCCACAAGTATCTGCAGATTACACTTGTCAAATAAAACTAAGTTAAAAGTTATGGATTATTTAGGGGTCTGTTTACTAAACGGCGCACTTGTACGGGGCGCACATGAGCGCTCTAAAAGATGTATTTAAGTGCTCTTAAGCGCCCCGTACGAGTGCGCGGCACATTAACGGGTCCCGCAAGCGTGCGCCGACAACGCGCACATTTGCGGGGCGGTAATGTGCGAAAGAGGCGTGCAAAGGCGAAATGAGGGCGGAGGAAGGCCCCCTAGGGGCGGAGAGACGGGGTCAGTGGGCGGAATGTGGGAGGGGAGAGACTCGCCGCACAGGAGCGTGCCCGAATCTGCAAAGAAATATAACGCCAGTGAAACACTCGCGTTAGAGGTGCTGTGCAGGGAAAAGAAACCGTTTCCGTCAGCAATGTGCAGCACAATAGTGGAAGCCCAAAAACCGTGAGCAGTGTGAACCATGTGCACAGATCAAACTCCGTAATGTCACAGGGCACTAACCACACGGGCGCCGCGCACCTTAGCGCATCTGTCAATCACAGCTTCTGTTCTTCACGACGGAACGCCCACTCCTTATACGGCACCCGCTCGGTACCGCGGACCGCACACCACCGGCCTTTTAGTAAACAGACCCCTTAGGGGCTTGTTTACAAAGCCGCGGTAGTGGTTCGCGATCGCGATCGCAACCGCGGCCCCATTGAAATCAATGGGGCCGCGGCTCCGATTACGATCGCAAACCGCTACCGCGGCTTTGTAAACAAGCCCCTTAGTGTATGGATTGTTAGAACATAATTAGTTTAATTGGCATAGATTCCCCCCAAGGATAATTCAATTGATTGTCTTTGGACGAGAGAAAAGGACTGTAAAGTATGAAAATTCCAACACAGGATTCTACTTCTTCTATTTAGTTGAAAAATGCAGTGTATGCTGCAGAGTTTATGTAATAGGAAAAATTGGGGCAAAAAAAGGACACAAAGCCCAGAAGTCATGTTGATTGCAGTTTCGAAATGGTGCATCTTCTAATCAAGGATTTAATTTTCTTTAACTTCAGAGAAGGGAAAAAATGACACAAAACAATTGTGAAAAAAAGCATTTCAATAAGCTCTATGGAACCTTTGTCCCAAAATGCTAAATTTAAAGATCAGGTAAAAAAAATCCCACGGTGCTTTCTGCACAAGATTTTCAAAGATGTCCCCAGCTGATACACATAGCCACGATCTTGTCTGTAGTTCTTGTGTATTCAGAAGATTCCTTTGGCTTGAACTGCTGCCTAGGAAGTCTGGTTGATAAACCTTGGATCTTCGTAACCATCTTGTTCTATTTTGTCTTGCTACAATCTATCTGTTCTATGTAGCTTTCTCCAAAAGAGCAACAAATTTGGTTGCCGCAGACGTACTTCTTTCTGTTGATTCTTTTTGTTTACCAGCATAATGTAGCATGTCTCATTTGTCCACTGTGAAACTGGTGCTTTTACAAGTCTTCCGATAAAAAAGATGTGTTGGCTTGAGATGTCTGCTGTTGTTCTTTGGTGTGTGTTGTTAGCCGATGCCTTCCCCAAACTTTAAATACCAACGGATCTTCTCTCCCAGATATGTGCATGATGTCCTGCGTCCCGATGCCAGCCATCCGTCCATCCGCAGTACTCTTTCTCCTGCCCGTGCTCTCCATGCCAGCTCTATGCCATCTGTCACATGACTTCCTGCACTGACAGCCCCTGTTATGGAAAATAAAGTACCGTATTTTCCGGCGTATAAGACGACTTTCTAAGCCCTGAAAATATGCTCAAAAGTCGGGGGTCGTCTTATACGCCGGTACACGTTCTGCGACTTGGCTCTGTCTCGCTTTGTTGTGCACAAGAGTTTTAGTATCAGCTGAGAAGCTCCAGCTTCGTTCCGCCTATTATCCCTGCTATGTCTTCCCCAGAGCAGCACTGTACCACTGCCGTCGACAATAACAGGAGGCTCCCGGCCAGTCGCGTGGTCTCTCCTTCCTTCCATATTGCTGCGACTCGGGGAAGGCGAGCCGAGGCAGTCTCACTGGATTTAAAGTGGCAGCCGCAGCCTGGCACTCGCGGTTTTACGTTCTTTGCTTTTGTTTTTAACCTCTGGCGGTCGACGCGCGTTGGGTCTCGCGCCTAGGGGCCCATTTTATTATTTTTTTAATTGTAGAAGGTTTGAGGGAGGGGAGGAGAAGCGTGCAGGTGCCGGGGCCTGAGGAGCCCTCATTGAGCGTGGAGAGGGGGAGGGGTGGTGAGAGTTTCACTGGCTCTTTTCTCCGTTGCGGGCGGGAGGGTGGATAGGGCGGTGGATAAAGAGCCGGCGGAGGCCGCTTTTCTTCCCAGGGGGAGGGGGAAATGGCTACTCAGGTAGAGGCCCTCCCACCCAGCAACCCCCTCACGCCCGCCAACGAGCACGGGCTTGCGGGCAAGATCGTGAAGAGCAACGACGGCCAGGGGGAGAAGCGACAGGCCAAGGAGGGTCTCGGCCCTAAGGAGGCAGTGGCCGCCGCTAGGCCCCTCAGCAGCAAGCAGCAGAAGGAGGATAGCAATCAGCTGCAAAAAGAGAGCTTACAGCAGGAGCAGGAGGAAGGCGGTGAGCAGGGCCTCGGGCGCAAGGAGTTCATCGAGGCCCCCCCGCCCAAGGTGAACCCGTGGACTAAACACACCGCCGGCCCCGTCACTGTCAACGGGCAAGCACTGCCAGGTGGGTGATGCGAACCGGGGCGCGCCCGCTTTGGGGAGGGGGTATCGCTGGCTGCAGCCACTTCATGGCAGGAGGAAGTTTGTGTGCCTGGCGGCATGCTGCCAAGTGTATTGGATCTCAAGCTGCTGGATGATTTCTGTGGTTGATTTGGAAATGTTCCATATCTTCTCCATTATGGTAATGCGGGTGGGGGCGGTTGGGAGGTTGTGTCACGCTGGAACGGGGAAGTATTCTTTTATAGTCCCTTGTGTGTGTGTTTTGTTTCTTTTTTATACTGTGCATAGAAAGCATGTAGGAAGGTCTTAACTAGACAAGCACGGGACAGAAGGGAGGCGCTGGGTGTGCTGAAATTTTATCACCTATGCGAAATGAAGCAGCAGGTTTGGGGTGATAATTGGCTAATTAAGTGGATCTTCTTTCCTTCCCCCTCCCCATTATATTTGCGTTACAATCGCAGAACTGTAAATGTTTACTAAGCTGATACATTGGGAGGCTAGCAGCTGGCGATGTCACCCACCTTTCTATTCACTTTCTCCATATTTTAGGGCACTAAAACATAAATAGTAAGGAGTTCGGTGAAAGTATGCAATGGGTTCTGTAAAAATGAAAGCATTTTTTTTCATAGAAGATATTCCATCATTTAAAAAAAAATCCCCGCTGGGCTTTGTACAAAAGTTGACAGTCCGCAACATATCGCAGACTCTCGATGTCGTTTTTATTTGTTCTGTCCCCTTCCTCCTATATATATTTGCCCAGGAAGGGTGGAGAAATAGCTCTTCGGTTACTGACTTGAGAGCACTAAGGACTGCTCCGCTGACTTTGGTTGGGATGGGAGGAGTAAAGCTGATAGCACCAAATTTTTTTTGGTGTGCGCTGGAAGAGGGGTAGTCTTATACGGCGAGTATAGGCCAAACCCTATATTTTAATAGGAAAAGTAGGGGGTCGTCTTACACGCCCAGTCGTCTTATATGCCGGAAAATACGGTAAGTGCAACCTTCTTCTGCAGCAGTCAGGCAAATTTGAGAAAGTAGCCTTCTCTCTGTAATCTGAGGTCCCAAGACACAGTAAATTGTTTAAGCAAAAACAACACCCATGCAAATAACAGAGAAGGTTTTTGCATGTTAGGGAATCACACTCTAATTGTTAGTGCTGCACAGAATCACTTGTTTGCATAAATAATTTCTCATTAGCACAAATGGTTATGCAGTGCTTTTAAGAAGAAACATCAAATTACACTTATGCAGCAAAAGTAATTTGTAGCAGTCTTAGGAAAGAATAAGGAATAAGTTTAAAGAGCCATTTATTCCTTCATAAGTGCCTAAGACATTTAGGAAATCATTCTAGAACATGAATTAGGGGTTTGTACATGCAGCGTGAACGTTTCTGTACTAAATATGTCCCCGAGCATATTCTGAATCACTGCTGACGTGCATGTCCACGGAGCTAGCACAGGGATCTCAGAACGTGGGTGGGAGGGGACAGAACGAGGGCATGGTCAGCCACGGAGATGTATAAAGCATATTCAGGAAAGGCCCATAATTATTCCTGCGTTATTCCTGCAGAAGTCCACATTATTCTAGGGCAGGACTTAGAAAATATTCTGCTCAGCTTTTCTATGCATCACACATTAAAGAAAGGTTGTGACAACTATGTTTTGAACTGTTGTATCTGCATTCTGGAAGAACATAAGATGCAGTTGTAAAGGACAGAAAGCAGAGGTGAGGGAAGGTTGTATAGTAATGAAACATTGATAAACATCCCTACAGACATATTAAGAAGAGCAACTGTGCTTATGCTGGTTATGCTGATAACTGCTGTTTGAGCTAAAGGAGCAAAGGTAGAGTTCCCTAACATTTCCCATTTCAATAAACTGGGACAGGTGATATAGGGATAGTATGTGAGTGAGTAGGGCAGATTCCAGTTTGGGTGAGAGATTGGGTGAGAAATCCATATCAGATAGTCCTGGGACACCATGCTATTATGTTATACCAGCTGTTTATAGATGCAGGGAATCTTTTTGGCAGATGTATGTTTATTGTGACTGCAAGTGAGAGAGCATGCGTGTGTGTGGTTTGAGGGTTGCACGGGAGGATCTGGTGTGCTCATTCGCAATTCAGAGAGGCCATGAATGGCTGGTCAGTACTAGGACCATATGGATGACTGCAGTGTCACCAGGTGCCAATGTGACAGGGCAACCATACATCAGTTGTGCTAGGCATTGAGAGGCATGACTGATGTTGTGCCAACATCCCTCAGATCATGCCATGTGCCAACATGCTTCTCCAGCCCAGGATCTAAGCAAGTTGCTAGAGTGATGATTATATCTGGAGGGGGGCTACATAGGTATGATGGCACAGGGATACCCTCTCCCATGCCCACACAGGCCTGACCAGGAGAGCAATGTCACAAAGCAGACTGTGGGAACACAGACAGGGTTGCCCCCACAGATAGCAGATGTATACAGAGTGATATTCGCCACGATGGGACAGGTGTAGCTTCTGTGAGAAATGCCAGTACCCAGATATGTGGGAATCAGATGCCATAGCCAAAAGGCCATACTACTACTACTACTTCTGATCATTTGTATAGCGCTACAAGGCATATGCAGAGCTGCATAGACACACGTAAAAGATGGTCCCTGCTCAGCAGAGCTTACAATGTAGTCAAGACAGACAACAGAGCAGTTGTGGACAGGATACATTTAGGGGGAATGATAAGGAGACACAAGGAAGATTAGGCGGATCAGATCCAAAAACAGCAACAAAAAGGTGAGCGCTCAGCCTTGATCTGAGAAAGGACAGAAAAGAAGCCTGATATACAGACTCAGGTAGTTTGTGCCAGGCATAGGGAGCAGCAAGGTGAAAGGAGCAAAGTCTGGAGTTGGCAATAGAAGAAAAGGGCACAGATATAAGCGATCTGCCAGAAGAGCGGAGTTCCCAAGGAAGGATGTATGGAGAGATAATAATATACCAGGGACACCCTAAAGCTCTTACTACCCTTACAGCTTGCCCAAAATTGTGCAACCAGAATAATCACAGGCACAGGTCCACGAGAGCACATCACCCCCAATCTGAAACAGCTACCCTGGCTGCCCATCCACATGAGGATTAAATATAAAGTCACGCTAATCCTATTCAAGACCATCCACATCCTCTCAGCAGATATCCTCCGTCCCCATCTTCAACAACCACTCAACAAGAGATGAACACGGTCCACCAATCACAACCTCCTCTCGATTACAGCTTCTTTCACCCACTCCAACAATACCACTACTAACACAGCCTTCTCCTATTATGTCCCATTCATTAGGAACTTCCTCATCCCAGAAATACGGGCCCTCACGGACCTAGGCAAATTCCGGCACAAGCTAAAAACATCCCTCTTTTTGGAACATTTTGGTACAGACTCTTAGCTACCCTCCCATCACATCATCATATGAATCTCCCGCAGCACCAATTCAACATTATGTAAATAGTTATGTTGCACTCAATTATTTATTGTTCCCTATGTTTGATGTAAAGTTACTTGTTCTTTGGTTCCATGTAAACCGCTGTGACTGGTAGATACATTGGTATAAAAAGCTGCTAAATAAATAAGAGAGGAATGGTAGTGCGGAGCAGCAGAATGAGTGCACTTATAGGCCATAGGCATGAAAAGGACATACATCTGTGGCTCAGCAATATTATGTATCCTTTGGAGACCTGCAATGTTAGTTTTGGTTTTGGTGCACTTGGTAAGGGTCCATCCTTAGCAGTTTAAAGCGTGTTTGTAGAGATGACCAAGGCAGGTATCATTGGGGCCATTTTATAATGCCAAGTACCATTTGATGCAAGATATGTCCTGACATACATGTTCATATTTACATTCTCTTATACCATATTAAGGTGCACTGGGATTGCCTAGTACTTTTCAGGACATGAGGAGTACTTATATATGGTCTATGTTACAGCAGCAGTCAGTTCTCATTGGAATTTATCTCTAGTTTGCTCCAGCAAATTACTGTCAGTGTGAATAGCAGCTTAGGAGATGAACGTTTTACGAAGGAGGCGTGGTGTCTGCAGGTAATCTTGTGCACAGGCAGGATCCCAAAGTGCAACTTTTCAGAATACAATAGGTGCAGGGATGTCCAAAATGTTTACCTGTGTCCCATAATATTGACAGGGATGTGTTTCCCAGCTGTGCCTGCACACATGCGAGGGCCTGGCTGAATAGTGTTTTGCCCGTGCCACACTGAATACATCTATCTCCCCAATTCCGGACCCGTGCACATCTAGAACCGTGGATGCAGAATTAGGTTCAAACGGGTCCCATTTTTAATTTAGATGTGTCCACAGGCTGGACATGCATGTTATGGAATTGGGCTCTTAGTGAATTGATTCCTTTAGCAGTTAGTAAAGGCACCATCGACAACAATAGATTTCAAATCTGAGAATCAAATAAAAAGACTTCATTGAGGAATATATCTCAAGTTCACAAAAGTGATCATGGCTATAATTTTCCTCCCTGAACAAACATTTATATCATATAGGATGAGAGGCAGAGAAGGGAGATTCCCTGGTTCCCAGCTTAGCCAGAGGAAAACACGCTAGACCAACATGTGGAACAGACAGTACACGCCGATCCAGGAGTTTGTGACCTAAGAATCAAACAGGAGATAGAAAAAGACAGAAATACCTACAGAAGAAAGGAAACAGCTTGTTCTAGTGGTGCAAAAGAGATTCAGCAGAAATCCCCAAGTGTTTAGCTGTCTGTAGTGATCATGGTGGTGAATTCAATTGCCATAACCCTCAAAAAATCATATCGCCAGGCTCACAAGCTAATAGTAAAAACTGCATCACCTAGCCTTCATTGTTGTGTACCAAAGCAGCTAAGGAAGTTAATTGATAATATCAATGGGTAAAACAAAACACCAAGTCGCACAGCCTTATTTGAGAACTATGAGAGCCTGCTGCACTGACAACGCATTATGGCACTGTAGAGACTGCTTGGATGTTACTGTGTGAGCAGCAGCACCATCCAGTGTCCCTACTAAATTACTACAATGAAAGCTTGAAAAAGCCTAATAATTTCCAGAACAGGGGAGATTCTTGCTGCCAGTCACATCATGCTAGGAGGAGACTCCTCTGGGAGGAAAAAATTAAAGTCATAAATAAACCACTCCCAAAGACAGAACTCTGTCTTTGGCACGCAGCCATTACACCAGAAGGAAGCAAAAGTGTCTGCCATTTGGGCAGGTGTCTTCGGCATAGAGCCTTCACACCATCCAGAGGAAGCAACAGGCTCAGAGCAGCAGCATAGGGAAAGAGAGCAGAGGGTTGATGTCTGTACAAAACCTCCCAGTGCCCCACTGTCTCAGCAAGAGATTAGCTCAGTCTGTGTTAAAAATAGGGAAAGTCATAGCCTTTAACAGTAAAGGACAGAGGTTCCAAGAAATGTACCAACAATTCAGACTTCCAGTCCATCAGAGCCAGGAACCCTGCAGAGCAGTTTCGGGGATCTACGTTGACAGAAACCACCAGTTCTCAGAAAGAAAGGAGATCAGGCATTCATCGTACACCAGTGACACCAGATCCACGAGTGAGCCAGCACAATACAGTCAAACCTCGGTTTTCATGATTAATCCGTTCTAAGAAGTCTGACTAAAACCGAAACGTACGAAAACCGAAGCAATATTTCCCATAGGAAATAATGTAAATTCAATTAATCCGTTCCAGACACCCAGCTCCTGTCACTTCTCTCACCTGCCCGATCGTCCACAGGACAGCAAACACACAGATATTGTACTGTACGGCACTGCAACATCTCCTGCTTACATTGACAGCTACCCTGCTACCTCCGAGCCTGAGGGAGCGCTCCAGAGAACAGGCAGGCAGTGGAGAGATCGGGGCCTTCCTCTCTGTGCAATCCTTGCATCTCTGACTCTGGCTCGAGGATGTTGCTCAGCTGACTTTCGCTTCTCAACACGCGATCGGTGAGTCCGGGGGGTAGTGCTGCCGGGACTTCCGGGGGGTAGTGCTGCCGGGACTGGGCGGGCAGTGTATACAGACCAGCGCCATTCTTTACGAAAACCGAGGCGATATCCGATAACCGAGACAAAATCTCAGTCAGAAAAGACGTCGAAAACCGAAACGTAGGAAAACCAGGGCAAACGAAAACCGAGGTTTGACTGTATCTGAGACCTGTGTCTGCATCACTAGCAACTTCAGGCACAGTGGGAAAGAGTACTATAAAGGGGCTCCCCTCAGGTAAACCAGACTAAGTGACAAAGGTGCAGGAGTGGTGAAAAGTGGTGTAATTGTTTAGCTTAAGATATAGAGCAATTGAAGGGTGTGTAGTAACCTACCAAACTGAGATAAGACATGGCGTAATCTACATGTAACCAATTTTGACTATGGAGAAGGAGTCAATTGTCTTTAACATAGTTACTTTTTTGCTCCTCCCAATTATTACTGTTGTAACTGTTCATTGACCCTAAAGTTAAGTAAACCCTTGGTTCAGAACACAAATTTCTGGCCTGGACTCTTATTTGAGAAGAGAAGAGAGGAGAAGAGAAGAAGTGTGAGAGTAACAAGTGCCAAGGGCCTCCAGGTCTATGACAGTACCCACCAAAGAAACCTGATATTATATTCCATGATCATTAGACTGAAAGACTGTATAAAAGCTCTTGGATTCATGATCCCCCTTGTCTGGCAAGTGGTTACTAGGGCAGCTGCATGGACCACACAGAAAGGGGAAGTTAAATCATCAAATAAAAAATATATGGTTTTTCTTTCTCTCTCCTACCCATCGCAAGGGCCAGTATATGGGTATTAGAGGCATTAGGCGACCCTTTAGTCCTGCACCCGCTCAAGTAACTTCTTGAGCCACTCACTATGTATCTACACATACGCATACATACAAGCATAATGAAGGCAATTTCCAAAAGCCATTTACCAGCATAAGTGAGTTATTTGAAAATTGCCCACCCTCCCTGCAAGTTAAAGTATGTGCTGCTGTTTCTTTGACTTTGTCAGGCTGTCAGGATCTACTGTTTTGCTGTGACTGCAGTTGCTCTTTGCCATCTCCCAGAAACTGCTGCCCTAGGCAATCACCTGGTTTGCCTAATTGTTAATAATCTACAAAACACAAGGAGCAATAGTGGAAATAGACCATAGTCAAATAATATACTAAGTTCTCCCACAGAACCTTTCACAAAGGTCTGAATATTGTAACGATAGTGAAAAACAGTCATATATCTTTAAAACGGAGAAAGAGTAGTTACTCACCTGTAACAGGTGTTCTCCAGGAGCAGCAGGAATCAGTCCTCACATATGGGTGACGTCGGTGCCGATGGAGCCCTCGTGTGGAGCATTTCCCCAGCTTTCAAAGAAAGCCTTTGGGAATACAGCACGCATGCACGGTCCCCTTCCCCCCCCCCCCCCCCCAAGGGTGCCATCTTGCTCAGTCTGATGACATAGATAAAAGACGGCAAAAAACAGAAAATAAATCATATGACTGCAACTCCAAGGGGAGGAGGGAGGGTCGTGAGGACTGATTCCTGCTACTCCTGGAGAACACCTGTTACAGGTGAGTAACTACTCTTTCTCCAGGACCAAGCAGGAAGTCAGTCCTCACATATGGGACTTCCCAGCTCTAGGCTACCGAGAACCCAAAGCTGAAAAATAAGCTTCCTCCAGAGCCTCAGCATGCATGATAAGAATCTTCTCTGAGAATGCCCCCAAGCGGTAGCCCACCACAAGGGCCGGAGGGTAGGAGTTGCCTTAACCTCAAAGAGATTAAGGAGTACCGCTTGTCCGAAAGCACTGTCCCTGCGGGACTCCCTCTTGAGGCAGAAATAGGCCGCAAAATTCTGGCTTGAAGACCAGGTAGCAGCCCGGCAGATGTCTGCCAATGGAACAGAGCGGAGATGACCTACTGACGTAGCCTTCACCCTGACACAGTGGGCTGTGACTCGATCCTGCAAGGAGAGGCTGGCTGCCCTGTACGCCCAGGTGATACAGTCTGCTACCCAAATGGACAGGGTACGCTTGGAGACAGGTAACCCTAAGTTATTAGGGTCAAAAGATATGAAGAGCTGAACAGCCCTTTGATGCTCTTGCGTACGGTCCAGTGTAGAAAGACAACGCCCTCCTACAGTCCAAGGTATTCAATAGTAATAGTGT
This sequence comes from Ichthyophis bannanicus, assembly GCA_033557465.1. Lineage (NCBI taxonomy): Eukaryota > Metazoa > Chordata > Amphibia > Gymnophiona > Ichthyophiidae > Ichthyophis > Ichthyophis bannanicus. The sequence continues at coordinate 518,444,520 of CM066031.1, forward strand.
AAATAGTTTTCCCCTGTTATCCGAGTTTTTGTACCCTGTTACCTGTAAAACTCATACGCGTTTAACTGTACTGAGCACTTTTGTTACATGTAAACCGCGCTGATGCCGAATAGTGCGGTATATAAGAAACTATAAATAAATAATAAATAAAATAAAAATTCAAGACGATTTCAGCCCGGCTGGCATGCGGCCTGGGAAAGAAAGTCGGAAGAAGAAGAACCACCTCCTGATTGAGGTGGAAGGAGGAGACAACCTTTGGAAGGAACTTAGGATGGGTCCGTAAGACCACCCTGTTCCTATAGAACCGTGTGTACGGCCTATCAAAAACCACAGCCTGCAGTTCACTCACACGCCTGGCCGAGGTAAGAGCCACCAAGAACAACACCTTCCAGGAAAGGAAGCATAAATGACAGGTAGCCATCGGCTCAAACGGTGGGCGAGTAAGTTGTTGCAAGACCACATTCAAATCCCACTCAGGGGCTGATGGACGAATCGGAGGCTTGAACAAAAGCAGGCCCCTGAGGAAGCGGGCCACTAAGGGGTGGACCGACAGAGACTGGCCCTCCACCGGCGAGTGGTGCGCTGACAGAGCACTGAGGTGGACCCGAACAGAGTTGGATTTAAGGCCTAGGTCCAACAGGTGAAGCAGATACTGCAGCACCACTGGCGCCAGGCATGAAAAAGGATCCTCCTGGCGTTGAGCACACCAGGTGGCGAACCTACGCCACTTGAGGGCATAAGATTTCCGGGTGGATTGCCTCCTAGAGGCCAAAACCACCTCTTCCACTTCCTTAGGTAGAAGTAAGGGGGCTAGAACTACCCTTTTAGCAACCAGGCCATCAGATTGAGGGACTGGAGGTTGGGGTGCAGGAGAGATCCCTGATCCTGAGACAGGAGATCGGGTTGCACCCCCAGAGGGAGTGGAGTGTCCACCGCTAATTGCAGAAGGAGTGGAAACCACGGTTGCCTCAGCCATCTGGGGGCTACCAGGATTAGCGAGGCTTTTGTCCCGAAGGACCTTGAATAGAGTTCTGGCCACTAGAGGCGTTGGAGGAAACGCATACAGCAGGCCCGTAGACCAAGAGATTAGGAAGGCATCTGCTGCTATTCGCAGAGGATGTGGTTGCCTGGAATAGAACCTGGGTAGCTGACGGTTCAGTGGACTGGCAAAGAGATCGATGGTCGGGAGACCCCATTTTAGGAAGATCTGCTGCACCACAAGAGGATGCAACCGCCACTCGTGGTGCTGTAGAATCCTGCTCGACCTATCTGCCAGGTAATTTTCCTGGCCAGGTAGATAAACTGCCTTGAGAAACATGCCATGCTTGACTGCAAAGGCTCACAGGGCCTGCGCTTCCTGACACAGAAGCCTGGAGCCTGTGCCTCCCTGTTTGTTCACATAGAACATTGCTACTTGGTTGTCCGTCTGAATCAAGACCGACTGGTGAGAGAGGACATGGGAGAAAGTTTGCAGAGCTAATCAAATAGCTCGCAACTCCAACAGATTGATCTGCTGTACGGCCTCCCAAGGGGACCAGATGCCCTGAGTGCGTGCCCCCTGGCAATGTGCACCCCAACCCTGAAGCGAAGCATCAGTTGTTAGCACCTGTGTATGTGGTGGTGCCTGGAAGGCACCCCCTTGGTCAGGTTGGGGAGATGCAGCCACCACTGCAGGGAGGCCGCTAGTAGTTTGGATACTCTTACTCTGTCTCTTAAGTCTCCTGTGGCCTGTATCCACTGAGCTCTGAGGCACCATTGAGCAGGCCGCATATGCAGACGAGCATTTGGAGTTACATGGACCGTGGATGCCATGTGGCCCAAAAGCCTCAGGAAATGTCTGGCAGAGACCAGAGATCCCCTGTGAAACTGCTGGGCCAGAGCCATCAGTCTGTGAGCCCTGTTCTCGGGCAAAGAAGCCAGTGCCCGTAAGGTATCCAACCTTGCCCCTATGAACTCTACGTCTTGTGAGGGGAGCAAAGTGGACTTTGCGAAGTTTATGACAAAGCCCAGGTGCTGGAGAAGAGAGACAGTGCAAAGAGTGGCTTGTCTGGCCTCCTGTGGAGACTGACCCCTGATGAGCCAGTCGTCCAGGTATGGGAAGACAAAGATACCCTGGTTTCTGAGATAGGCCGCCGCCACCACCGCCAGGCATTTGGTGAAAACCCTGGGTGCGGAGGTCAGGCCAAATGGAAGCACTCTGTACTGAAAATGCTTTCCTCCCACTACAAATCTGAGATATTGTCTGTGGTCTGGATGAATGAGGATGTGAGTATAAGCATCCTTTAAGTCTAAAGAGCATAGCAAATCTCCCTGCTGGAGATAGGGCAGCAGTATTCCAAGGGTAAGCATCTTGAACTTTTCCCTCTCCAGGAACTTGTTGAGATTTCACAAGTCTAGGATGGGCCTGAGGCCTCCTGTCCTTTTTGGTACTAGAAAGTACCTGGAGTAGAAGCCTCGTCCTCTCAGGTGGTGAGGCACCGATTCCACCGCCTGCTCCTGTAGAAGACCTGCCAACTCCTGAAGGAGGAGGTTCCTATGCAGAGGGAGTCTTGGAGGCTCCCCTGGAAAATAGGAGGGAAGTATCTGTTTGAAGTGGAGCAAGTAGCCCTTTTGGACTATGCTCAGCACCCTGGTATCCCCTGTTATAGCTGACCATCTGTGGGCGTACAGTGTCAGCCGGCCTCCTGTGCTGAGTGGAGCCAGCTGAGGGGGAGAGGCTATGCAGTGGGAGTCATAACCCTGCTCCCTGATGTGCAGGAGCCGGAGCTGGCGGCTTGGGGGTTTTCTGCCTACGGGCCCATGTCCCTGCTCCTTGGCCTGCTGACCCTGTTGGGGAGCTGTAGAGGCCTGGAATTGAGGGTAGGATTTGTAGGCAGAGGCCTTCCTAGAGTAAAAGGGCTTTTTCCCCAAGCCCTTCTTCTTCTGAGAAGGGGCAGAAGTCTTCCTGGACAGCCTTGTCCTGGTGAGAGTTTCAGTCTCGATTTCTGCAGCCTTTTCCCCCTTGGGTTTGCCAAAAGAGGTTCTCACCCCAGCAATGGACATCGACCAACTTGTCCTGGACCCATGGCTTGAGGTCCGATGACTGTAGCCAGGCCTGACGGCGTACACCGATGCCGGCCGCTGCTACTCGGGCTGAAGTCTCGAAGCCATCATAGGCTGCACGAGATATAAACTTCGAGCACTCTCGAATCCCCGATGACAAAGCCTTGAACATCTGCAAAGGTTCCTTGGAGAGGCCAGCAGAGAACCCGGCAATCTCCTTTGCCAGGTCTCGGAGGTACATTCCCATGTACAGCTGGTAAGTCTGGACACAGCAAGCCAGCATAGAGCCCTGGAAGCACTTTCTACTGAGGGCATCCAGGTTCCGGGCTTCCTGGCAGGGAGCACCAAAGAGTGCATCTTCTGACTCTTCAGACGATGCATGGCCGATTCCACAACCATGGAGTGGTGCGGTAGCTGTGCCTTCTAAAACCCAGGGCTCTTACGGACTCGATAAATGGAATCGACCCTTTGCTGAGAACCAGGCACCGAGGCTGGTGCCTCCCACATACGGAAGAGCAGCCGTTCCAGCATCGGAGGAACCGGTACAGTAAAGGCCTCCTTCGGGTGAAGAGTCATACTGGAAGGCCTCGAGCTCCTCGGCTCGAGGCTCCTCCTCAGGATCCGCGGGGAAGGCCAAGGCTTTGGCCATGTCCCTCACGAAGTCCGAGAACCGGGTATCCTCCGGGGGGACCTTCTCCGAGGCTCGGACTCTGGTGAGTCCAATGGGACGCACCGGGTCCGGAATGTGTCCAGGGACTCCTTGTCCTCCGTCTCCCACTCCGACCCCTCCGAGGAGGAATCGAGCGGCTCCGGTCGGGCAGGCACCAATGCCAGCCGCCCCGACGCCGAGGGTACCGGCGTCAATGACCTCGGTCCCCATATGGGAGGCCGAGGGGGAACTTGGCCGAGGATCGACTCGAGAGCGCATCGACTCGAGGATTGGCTCGGCCTCCGGGGTCGACTTGGACGTTGAGGTCCTGGTGGTTCGGGGCAGATGCACCGGTCAGGCCGGTGATCAGCACCCGCTGCTGTTCCATGAAGGCAGCCAAGCTGTTTCTCCAAGGCCGTCAACCTGAGTCCAAGCTCAGGAGACCCAGCAGCACCCGACTCAGCCCGTCGGCTCCCCCAGAGGACAACAGTACTCACGTGACTCGGGGACTCCGGCTCCACATGAGGCATTTTGACAGGCCTCTCTGATTCCGAGGACCCAGGACGGCGGTCATGGCTATGCGATCTGGCCCTCACGGGACCAAGAGTGTCCACCGATGCCATTCTCGTGGGTTTCTTCTTCCTTTTGTGTTCCCGTGAGGGAGACCCCCACTCAGAGGAGCCCCGACGATGCTCAGGGTCTGACTCCCGAGACGTCGAGGCCTCTGACGAAGTCTGGGCCCGGCCGGACGCGGAGTCAGGGAGATCCTTTCTCGCTGATGTTGACGGCTCCTCAGCGCCTTAGAGGACATTTTGCCACACTGGCCACAGATCATCGTGTCATGATCGGGCCTGAGGCACCGGAGGTAGCAGTCGTTTGTGTCAGTGAGAGACATCAGTTTCTTACACCGATCACACTTTTTAAACCCGCTGGCAGTCATTGGGGAAAAAGGGCCCCTGCAAGGTCAAAAGACTGGGCTGCCAGTGAAAAAGAAAAAATAGCGCGAATGCTAGTTTCGAAGGACAAAAAAACGAAAAAGTAGCTCCGGGTTCGATACCGGTGTACTGTGCCCAGGCGGGAAAGGGAACCGGCGTCGAACCAGCAAAAAACCACGACTCTTCGAAGGAAAAATCAACTTTTAACCGGGTGACCAAGACACACGTCCGTCGGGCTCCGCGTCACAAAAGAAGACTGAGCAAGATGGCACCCTTGGGCGGGAAGGGAACGCGCATGCACGATGCATTCCCAAAGGCTTTATTTTAAAGCTGGGGAAATGCTCCGCACTAGTGTTCCGTCTGAGCCGACATCACCCTTATGTGAGGGACTGACTTCCTGCTTGGTCCTGGAGAAGGAAGAAAACCTCAGACAAGCCCACAAACAAACTTCAAAGGGGCCTCACTGTCAATCTTTAGTAAAAAAAAAAAAAAAAAAACCTCCTCTCTACCAATTTAGCACAAAGTTTTTAACACAAAAAAACACTTTCAGATCTTTACTCACCTGATCTCCTTTGTGTTTTCCTTACCATTCCCCCTAGATGTATTCCATGTCTATAAGCTACTGTGTTGTTTGTCTTGACTAGACTGTAAGCTCTGATGAGCAGGGACCTTCTTTTACATGTGTCAGTATAGCGCTTCATATGTCTTGTAGCACTATACAAATGTTCACTAGTAGTAGTAGTAGTATATACTCAACAAAAAGCCCCTTATCCTGAACTTTAAAAGCTTCAAGGCCAAATTAAAAACACTTCTATTTGAGCACGCTTAACTGGTTTCTGGCTGACCTTCAACCTATTGTGGTGGCCTCTTCCCTCTCCCTTTTCTTTCTCCCCTCTTTCCTTTGCTTTACATTTAATATGACATTCTTTTCTGTTTTTTGACTATTTTTGTTATAAACTGCCTTGCTTGCCTGCATAAATATGGTATATCAAGTACCAATAAACCATGGGCAATTGCCTCTTGGCAGAATAGCTATGACGGAGCTAAACAAGCTGACTGCTTTGCTGGCTCCCCCCATGAAGTTTAAATTCCAACGGGTCCATGGCTCCCATGTGCCTGTGAGGCTTGTGCTGTTCAAACTTCAAAGTGAAACTTCCATAGGCAGAGGCTGACCTAGGTAAGAGGTTCTGCCATCTTTCCTGCTAGTGGAAGCAAGGGTTGAAAGGACAGCACAGTGGAGGGGTTTGTTTAGGGGGGTGGGGTAAGAACTTGGGACTAGGGTGGCTGATTGCTTTTGGGGGGGGGGGGTGAATACCTGCTGGTTTGGTGGTTCAGGTCTAGCTTGGGGAAGGATATGGAAAAGTTTAGGGATGGAGACTGTCGGATAGGGGAGGATAGGGGAGGAGACTAATGGGGAGAAAAGGATAAGAATGAGACTGGATGATGGCCAGAAGGGGGAAGGGTGGGGGACTGATGGGATTGGGGTAGGGCTCTTGGCTGTGTATTTCTGCCAGTGGCCTGCAGTGGTTGCATTAAGGGCTTGACTTACTAAACTTTCCTTTATCTTTGACATGTGATACGAAAAAAGCCTTAGAGAAACAGCCCCTAATGAAGCTGTGGAAGGCCTTGGAAGATATTACTTATCTCCAAACTCGGCGCGAGGGTGCTCAGTTGCTGGCTCCTAAACCCAAAGAAAATTTGTTAAAGCCTGATCTATTCCTAAGGCCTAATAACTTGCTGATGAAGATAACCAGCTAAACCTGAAAGTGAATATCACTCCTTTCCCCCTTAACTGATATAAGAGGCTATAAATCAAAGATTATGCCTGTGGTGGGTTGGAGCCGAGATGGATGGGTGGGAAATAAACACAAAGGGTCCAATTCTGACCTGCACGTACATCCCCTCTGTACGTTTGGTCTAAGCCAGACGTACAAAAGGGGAGCACAATTCTGATCTCGCGAGGCACACCTAGCCCCGCAGGATCAGAATTGCGATCAGGCCTGTACGTGCAGGCCGGGACTGCGATTCAGTCCCAGTCTGCACGTTATAGGCACTGCCCAGATAGCTCAGTCAGGCTTTTAAATGGAGCTGCAGCACCATGGCGTCATATTGCCATGGCACCATGGCTCCATTAAAAAAGCCGCGATGCCGGCCACCAGAATCTAAAGTTAATTATGTGCAGCCCGACCCCCGATCTGGCCTCCTATAAGGCCAGGTCGGGCTGTGGGGAATAAAAAACCCTGGCTCCCCTAGCCCCTTCTGCGCCCCAGGCCGCGAAGAAAACCACTTCCAGGGAAGTTATTCCACCTTGGAGGTGGAATAACTTCCCTGCCCATTTTGCGGGCCTTGGACTTAACAGGGCCGACATTATAATCAGCCCTGTACATCCAGGGCCGGCGACCACTCACTGCCCACCCACTCTCTGCCCCCGGGCCACCCATTCCCCACCCCCAACTAACTTCCCCATACAACCGGCGAGGAAATTAGTTGGGGGCTGCCGCTGGCATGAATAGCGGGGATGGACATCTATCCCCACTATTCGTGTCTCAAAATAACCCCCTAACTGAAAATGGCTTCTTAGACTATATCGTAACTGACTTTAATTTAACCAAAAGATGACTTATTATACTATACTGACTTAATAAAAGAATTTTTAAAATAGCCATGATTTTATCTGCTTAAACCCAAAGAATTCCCTTTTCCTCAAGATTGAGATTTTCCCAGAGGTAAAATACTTTCAGATGCAGATTCCTTCCCAGTAGCTGCAGCTCCTCTCTCGGCAGTCCTTCCCTCCGGCTTGAACAACAGCACACCACCTTTAAGAGAAACCTGAAAACCCACCTCTTTTACTCCGCTTTTGACCTCCCCTCCCCCTTTTGTGTTTCCTCTCTCGCTCCTCTCCTCCTTTGTGTCGTTGTGTGAATATACTGTTTGCTTTCCTGTCCATTATTGTAACTTCCTTTCTACTTCTGGCCGTTGGCATTTTCTGTATTTTTATCTTATGTAAACCGCTATGATGTCATTGTTTAGCGGTATATAAAGTAAATAAACATAAACTTAAACATAAAATGTTCAAAAACAGGTACTAACCTGCCAAAATGTTTGTGGGTTTGTACATAATCGTGAGATTACTGCTAGGGGTCATCAATATGATTTTGAAGGGGGACCTCGTGCAGAGAAGATGCAAGTGGCCCTTGCTCCTGCTCCCACTGACCACCAATGTCCCGTAAGCCAGGGAATGGTAATCGGGGGGAAGACTGTAATGCCTTGGGTGAGAGTGCCACTGCGGGGATGATTAGGTTGATGCAGCTGCGGGGAGGGGGGTGTAGGAGAGGGTGGATCAGGTTGATGCTGTTGCGAGGGCATATTTGGGAGGGGGCAGCTGGAAGGGAGCCTCCAATGTCAACATTAACATCTGTATGGTAGGCCCTGCCCACACCACTCCCACTCTCCACCCCCACCACTTTCCCTGGCTTTGCTGACATGTGAGTATTTCCATGCCTATAAAAAACAGATTCTAAAATGGAATTGTGACATGCCTTTCAATCTACATGTCTCAATGCTGCTTTTTGGACTTGGGAATGTTTCTAAAATAACCCCTATAATCCGGTTCGACACAGGAAATGTAATTTAAAAAACCTTTTCTGTGTGTAAAACAGTACACTGTCCACCGAAAAGATTTGTATAAAGATGCCCATCCTGTATGCAAGCAAAAAATATGCCCATAGTGCCATTTCATGCTTGGGGGGAGAAGAATTCCTGGATAGAGTATGAAAATATGTGCATTCTTTTGATTTTCCAAAAGTATGTATTTCTACTCAGAAAAAGAAAGTATCCATTCAAACTAGCAGATACTGTGTCCAGATACTTTTCCTGGAATAATTTTCAAAGTGAAAGTATGCATGAATGAGGTTCGCAAAGTGATAAGTATTTGCATAGTTTCCACCAGATGAGGGTGGTTACAAAATTACCTTCCTTATGTAAATATTGTCTAAAACAGTTTAAGAAAGCAAATCACAAACATTCAAGCCTCTCTTTCCTTAGCATACAATAATTAAAATGCATTCCAAATAACAAAAGTTACTGAAGTGTGCTACTATGTGCAAATGTCATTAGCACTTCTTATTTTACCTCAGGTCCCATTTTATGCACTCGTACCCAACACACTCATTAACAGCATTAATGCATGCTAATTTCATTGCACACATTAATAACTCTGGCTGCCAGTTAGTTCAAATGAATCTATTTTTTTTCATTAAGTGAAAAATTATTTGAATGCTTTTAAACATTAATCCAGCCTTGTAATTCTGCCTAAATACGTGCTTGATAAGACCTGTCTGCTTCAAATTACTGTGATCAAATTCTTCCTACCCATGAATGCATCAAAATAGCATAATTAACATTTGTCATTACATATAAACATACACTATGTATGTATTTTATTCATAAATATGTATTAAATTATATAATAATCCAGTACCCTGCAAAGGCCAAAGTCTATAATTATAGACAGTTCTAAAACTAAATAAAACAGCTAATAACTGTGAATCCATGATTCTGCAGGTAGCAACGTGCACATCATTTCAGACATCTGTCCTAAAATTAATTTTAAAAACTGCATAATGAAAAAAAATTCTGCCACATAATGACTTCTTTAGTAAACTGAACTATCTTCAGTGAACAACTATTACTGTAAATCTATTGTATAGTACCTTCAAAGCTAAAACAATTACTGGTAATTAAAAGATTAACATATTTCACAACTTTAAAGGAATATTCATACTAAAAGGCACTATTAAATACATGCTGCAGATTATTTGTATTACATCAACATCAGAATAATCTTAAAATAATGCAGTAGATAAGCTCTCTGGACCACACAGAGCTCTTTTCAGTTGTTTCATCATTCAGCTATCCGGTATTCTGGTTTTGTTTCTCGTCGGGACAATGCCTCCATACCATGACAGTAATGAACCCCATTCCTAGGCAACGGTATGTGCAGTATCATCTCAGTCTAGCAAATGTATTGTTAATGTTTGCAAAGTACTTGCATTGTGCTAGAGAGCCTCTTTATGGAGGTCACAATACATGTGGAGCGCAATTCTATAACAGCCACGTCCAACCGGCAGAAACATCTAACGTTAACTCGGGCACATAATAAACCTGATTCCAAAACTGTGAGTATAGAAGCACCCACAGTTCTGGAATCAGAGAGATATACTTCTCCAGCACAACCTACATCCCTGTGCCCACTGTATTCTGACAAGATAAATGTTTCAGATGCTGCCCATCTCCGTGTGGCCACTCTTCCGCTGGCAAAATGTACATCTCCTAAGCTGATGTTCACATTGACAGTGGTGTGCTCATGCAAACAACACATTAATATGAATGAAACAGATATGGTCATGCAAACCAGACTATATAGACTAGTCTGGTGTTTGCTGTCCATAAACCAAAGTTATTGTATAAGCAAGTGGAAAGTGAGATGTTTGTCCAGACAGACCCTGCAGCAAAACAAATATGGCATTTGAAGAACACTTTAGTAACTGTAGTCACAAATAACATGATGCAGACAGATCTGCATTAGTGCTGGTTGCACTGCAGCATGCCCCCACGGTCCGAGGATCCCCCACAATGACAGGGACATGCTCTGCTATGTTGCTGCAGAGCAGCTTTTCAGAATATATTGCGCATTCACACTGGCTCCTGTTAATACTGCAATCAACCCCATAGTCCAGGTACTGGCTAGGCATACATGTCCCCCCAGGGATATGGATCAATACACCATGGCCTCTCCTGTACCCCCATATCACACACACACACACCGATGGAGCCCATGCTAGAACGCTTCCCAGCGTCCAATAGGAAAGCTTTTGAGAGCATCCCACTGCGCCTGCATAGCTGCCTTTCTGCATTTCCAGCTCTCCCTCCTCAATTGAGTTTGTAGCTGAGATCAAAGGAGAGAAGGAGAAGAAGAGGAAAAGTACAACTCCTAGGGGAGGAGGGTGGGTTGTGAAGACTAAATTCCTGCTGTTCCCAGAGATCACCTGTTACAGGTGAGTAACTATGCTATCTCCAGGAACAAGCAGGGATGTAGTCTTCACATATGGGACTCCCTAGCATGGTGATGCCAGAGAGATGACCTCAGGATGAGCAGTGGAACACAGTAGGTCATATATCCTCCAAGGATGTCTGATATTGATATCCGGGACGGGGGGGGGGGGTGGTAGGAGTTGATCTAAGTCTGAAAGAGATGCTGGAGAACCGCTTGGCCAAACGAGGCATCCCGGCGGGAGTCCTTGACCAAGCAATAGTGAGCAGCAAAAGTATGGACAGAGGACCAGATTGCTGCCTTGCATATATCATCAATCACTACAGAGCGCAGATTTGCCATGGAGGTAGCCATTGCCCAAACATTATATGCAGTGACATGACCCTCGAGAGAGAGAGTCCTGCACTTCATAAGCAAAGGAGATACAATCTGCTATCCATCTGGAGAGAGTTTTCTTGGATACTGGAAGTCCTACTGTAGGTGACTCGAGTCAAAAGCGATGAAAAGTTGGGACGCTTTTCTGTGCTCCAGAGTTCTCTGGAGATAGAAGGCCAACGCATGTTTGCAATCCAGAGTATGAAGGGTTACAACTTCCCTAGAAGAATGAGATCTAGGGAAAAAAAACAGGGAAGTAAACCAACTGATTTAAGTGCAAGGGTGAGACCACCTTCGGCATAAAGTGAGGATAAGTCCTAAGGACTACCTTATCATGATGGAATCGTGTATAACGAGGATCAGCCAACAAAGCCTGAAGCTCACTGATGCGTCTTGCTGAAGTGAGGGCAATAAGGAAGGTGACCTTCCAGGTGAGAAACTTCAGAGAAGTAGTAGCTAGGGGTTCAAAGGTTGGCTTCATAAGCTACCCTATCTTTATCTTTATCTTTAATTACATTTAATATACCGCCCTTGTCGAAACGTAAGGGCGGTTTACAATAAAATAATATAAATAAAAGCATTAAAAACAGAAAAGAAATCCATTAAAATAGAGAAAAGATGGACCAAAGAGGTCACAAAACACATCAAACAAAAGACAGACCAAACAAACAAATGAGACATAATCAGACAAAGACAAAAGAACAAAACTATTGGGAGGGAAGGTCATAAGCCTGTTGAAACAGGTAGGTTTTGAGCTGATTCTTGAATTGTTGGTAAGAAGATTCCAAACGGAATGAAGAAGGCAGAGAATTCCAGAGTGAAGGACCCAAGAAGAAGAAGGCAGCATGCCGTGTCTGTTCGAGGTGAGCGCGAGACGGGGGGGGAAGAAACAGGCGGTTGGCATGCAAAGAGCGGAGCTGACGATAAGGGGTGTGAAGGGAAACCAGATTTGCTAAATACTGAGGATTGGAAGTGTGGATGACTTTATGTAATATAATAAGGACCTTATATTTAAACCGGAAGTGTAACGGAAGCCAATGAAGACGAAACAAAAGAGGAGTGATATGGTCTGATTTACGAGCAAAAGTGATAATACGGGCGGCTGTGTTCTGTAGAAGCTGAAGACGTTTGAGCTGGTAGGCAGGAAGGTTGGCATAGATTATATTACAATAGTCCAGTCTGGACATGACTAGAGCTAACACCAGAGTGGTAAGGGAATCCTGGGACAAAACCGAACGAACTGAACGTATTTGCCGTAAAGTAAAGAAGGAGCGACGGGACAAGGCAGATACATGGTCATGGAAGGACAGGGATGGATCTAAAATCACCCCTAAGTACCGGAGAGAGGAAGTGAGAGGAATGGGAATAGAATTGATTTGGGGTGCAATGACCGGACAAGAAGAACTCAAGGACACCCACATGGCGGAGGATTTAATGGGATTTAGGTGTAAATAATTAGATGAGAGCCAGGTGGCAACATGGGAAAGACAATCATTGAGGGGGGTAATATCAATGGCAACTGGAGAAGTGTGAAAGAGAAAGACAATATCATCTGCATAAATGTAGGTGGAAACTGGAGATTGTTGGGCCAAAAGGGGAAGAGGGGCAAGAAAAATATTAAAAAGCAGAGGGGAGAGAACTGATCCTTGGGGGACTCCACAGACCAATGGAATAGTCGGTGAGGTCTGGTGAGCAGCATGGACGACATAGGAACGGGAAGTGAGAAAGGAACGGAACCAACGTAACACCACACCCCGAACACCAATATCAGAAAGACGGGATAAGAGGGTCTGATGATCAATTAAGTCAAATGCGGCAGATAGATCCAAAGAAACCAAAAGTGTGATGTCACCCCGTTCCATGTGCAACGTGAAGTTCGTTTACCAAAGCAAGAAGAATAGTTTCAGTGCTGTGTCCTGGTCTGAAGCCAGCCTGACGGGGGTGGAGAACATTAGTAGCCTCAACATGAGAGGAAAGTTGCAGAAAAACTAGGCGCTCCAACATTTTGGCAAGAAAGGGGAGGTTAGAGACTGGGCGCCAATGGGACAACACAGAGGGATCAAGGGAGGGCTGCTTCAGCAGGGGATGTACTACGGCAGATCTCCAAGCCAAAGGGAAATGACCTGAAGATAAACTGGAGTTAAACAGAGTGGTGATGAGAGGTATAAGCTGAAGAGAAGGGTCCACCAGCCAAGCAGAAGGGACTGGATCCAGAGCGCAGGTGGTCTTCCTAGACTGGGATAAGGTGAGTAATACCTCCGCTGAGGTAAGGGAGTGGAAAGAAGACCAAGTGTGAGATAAGGTCCTGTTAGTAGAGCTAGTCACACCAGGAATAGCAATACCAGAGGATTCAGTAGTAGCAGGGTCGTCCAAGGAGAGGGGCAAGGGAGAAGCTGAGGAGAAAATGGATGGTGACAAAGGAGGCGGGGGAGCACAGGAAAGGACGAACGTAAGTTCTGGACTTTATCTGAGAAAAAAGATGCTAAGGATGCGGGGGATGGCATGGCAACTTGAGAGGCAAAAGGGGAAACAGTAGAAGAAAGTTGCCGTAGAATGGTGTGCAATTGTCTTGAGGAATTGGCAGCCTGTGAAATACCTAGCGTGTAATATGAACGTTTGGCAGATTGAACTGCGGAACGATATTCTGAAAATAGCAGTTTAAAACGAGCCATGGCAGATGTAGATGGGTGAGAACGCCAATGCCGCTGGGCTTGGCGCAATTGAGTGCGTTGCAAACGTAGGCCCTGATGAAACCAAGGCGAACGAGTCTGAGACGGGGCACTGGAGGGCCGAAGAGGGGCCACTTCGTCTAAGGCATGTGAAAGAACCGAGTTCCAAAGAGCGACTTGGGCATCCGGATCACGCGTTGAAAAATCATCTGGAAATAATGAGTGGGCTGGGGGGAAAGCAGCCAAAGAAGAGGGAGTGAGATGGCGCCGGAGACGCTCAGGGGGCTGAAAAGCAGAAGAGTTACTAGGATTGTACCCTGGGAGGGAAACAGAGAAAGAGATGCAATAGTGGTCAGACCACGGAACACTAAGAGACACAGGTGCTGATAATACCGAGCAGAAGTTAGAAGAAGAGGTAAGGACTAAGTCCAAAGTATGACCCAACTGGTGAGTGGGACCAGACACATGCTGGCAAAGCGATAAGTCATGGAGTAAATTCATAAAAACCCTATCTTTTGGCCTGGAAGGAGCATCCGCGTGGATATTAAAATCACCTAAGATCATAATATTGGGGTACTGTAGGACTGTTTCAGAAAGAGTTAGCAGAAACGCCTCCCAATGGTCAAGGGAGACCGAGGGAGGAAGATAGAGAAGAAAGAAATAAAACGGGGGAGAAGAGTGAAAACGCAAAAGCAAAGACTCCGAGGAATGAACCGATGGTGTTGCAACCTCCGTGATAGGGAGCGAAGCACGATACAGGAGGGCTACCCCGCCACCTCCTCTGCCTAGCCTGGGTGTCGAGAAGGCTGAATACCTAAAACAACATTGAGATCCCAGACCTCGATTTCAGCTTCAATGAAGCCCTCGACGCCCGGGGAAGGTCCTCTGAATATGACTCCGACGCATGCTAGTTCCAAGGCTCTGACCAAGCCCGTGATTGAGACACCAAGTCGCCTGATGCCATCGTCGAAGGCAGGGATTCCGCCCCCGATGCCGATCCTGAGGCAGACTTGTCAAACAGCTCCCCCTGACACCTTAGTGCTGCTTCTGGGTCTTAGCCGATATCAAAAGGAAAAAGAGCAGGAAGACATGTCATTTTCCTCCCCAAGGCATTTTATGCAGATTCTGTGGTGGTCCATGCAGGACATAGTGTGGTTGCACTTGACACACTGCTTAAATCCGCTGGATTGAAGACATAGCAGGAAAAACGAGCCCAGCGCATGTGTGCTGCCTTCCCGGCCTCTGTACCTCTCTCACTTCAGTTGAGTTTATAGCTGAGAACAAAGGAGAGAAGCAGAGAAAGAGATAGATAGAGACAACTGCTAGGTGAGGTGGGTGGGTTGTGAAGACTAAATTCCTGATGTTCCCGGAGATCACCTGTTACAGGTGAGTAACTACGCTGTCTCCAGGAACAAGCAGGAATGTCGTTTTCACATATGGCGACTCCCCAGCTGAAAGATGCCAAGGGGTGACATGGGTCATGCTTCCTCCCATGGACTTCTGCCATCCAAACTGTGGACGGTGGGTAGGAGTTGTATTAAGTATGGAAGAGATGCTGGAGAACAGCCTGGCCAAACGAGGCATCCCTACGGGAGTCCTTGTCTAAACAGTAGTGGGCTGTGAAGGTTTGTACTGAAGCCCAAGTGGCTGCTTTGCAGATGTCATCCATAGACACAGAACAAAGGTTAGCCGTTGAGGCTGCCATTGCTCTCACATTGTGAGCTGTGACATGGCCCTCGAGAGAAAGTCCCTTACTCTGATATGTATAGGATATGCAATCTGCAATCCAATTTGACAGAGTTCTTTTGGAAACTGGAAGTCCCAAATGAGTAGAGTCAAAAGCCACAAAAAGCTGAGAGGCTTAGTTCTTTGGAGATAAAAGGCTAAGGCTCTTTTACAATCCAATGTGTGAAGATTCCTTTCCGCATTAGAGGCATGAGGCCAAGGGAAACCGAATGGTTTAAATGAAAAGGCAAAACCACCTTTGGCATAAAGTGAGGATGAGTCCTGAGGACTACTTTATCATGGTGGAACCTTGTATAAGGAGGGTCAGTTACTAACACCTGTAGTTCACTAATGCGTCTTGCAGAAGTGATGGTAATTAGGAAAATAACTTTTCATAAAAGAAACTTTAGGTCTGAAGTGGCTAAAGGTTCAAAGGGCAGTTTCATAAGCTGACCAAGGACAAGATTTAGATCCCATGCCACCGGTGGTGGTTTAATGGGAGGTTTTGTTAAGAGTAGGCCTCTCATAAATCTTGATACAAGTGGATGAGAAGAAATAGGTTGTCCATTGAAAGGTTTATGAAAAGCAGCAATAGCACCAAGATGGACTCTCACTGAATTGGTCTTCAGACCAGAAGTTGATAATTGGAGGAGATACTCTAGTAGCGACTCTACAGGTATCAAAAGGGGGTTAAGTCCCTTTTATGAACACCAGACACAGAACCTTTTCCACTTAAAAGTGTAGGAAAGTCTTGTGGAAGGTTTTCTGGAAGCCAGAAGGATATTCTTTACTTGTTGATAAAGGTTAATATCCTGGAATTCTAGGCTTTCAGTAATCAGGCCCTGAGATGTAGGGACTAGGGATTGGGATGCAGTAAGCATCCGTCCTCCTGAGATAGAAGATCTGGAGCATTCCCGAATTCCAGAGGAGTGGTTTGAGAGAGACGCAGAAGAGGAGGATACCACGTTAGTCGTGGCCAACGTGGAGCTATGAGTATCATACAACCTCTGTCTCTCTGAAGTTTGAATAAAGTTTTGGGAATGAGGGGAATGGGTGTGAAGGCATAGAGGAAGTCCTGATCCCAGTGAAGTAGGAAAGCATTTCTTTCCTGACAGTTGTGAGCCGGGATTCTGGAACAGAACTGGGGAAGATTGGCATTCTGTGGACTTGCAAAGAGGTCTATATCTGTTGTTCCCCAGATTTGAAATACTCGAGCAAGCTGGTATGAGTGGATGGACCACTTGTGTGGCAGCAGTATTCGACTGAGTCTGTCTGCCCATAAGTTTTGAATGCCCAGAAGGTATACCGCAAACAGATGAATCTGCAACTCTCTGGCGAGGGCCCATTGTTGCAAAGCTTCGTTGCATAGCGACAGAGAGCCTGTTCCGCCTTGCTTGTTCACATAGAACATAGCTACCTGATTGTCAGTTTGGACCAGAATTGTTTTGTTGCTGAGATGGGTTTGAAAGACTTGAATAGCATTTAAAATGGCTCTCAACTCTAGGTGGTTTATGTGAAGGGAAACCTCCTGGGAGGTCCAAAACCCTAGCGTGGAGAGATCGTGCAAGTGGGCCTTCCAACCCATCTTGGACGCATCTGTTGTTAGGATGGCCTGATATAAAGGCTGCTAGAAAGGAGAGCCTATGAGGAGGTTTTCTAGAGATTTCCACCACTGCAGGGATGAAATCAGACGTGTGGTGTTTCTGATCTTGCCCATTAACTGACCCGAGACCTGTGACTATTGAGAGGATAGGGTCCACTGGGCTGCTCGCATATGGAGGCGAGCATAGGGAACCACATGGACAGTGGATGCCATGTGTCCCAGAAGTTGAAGCATCTCTCGAGCAGTAAGGAACACTTTCATAGATGCTTGAGATGCCAGTTGTATTATTCGTAGACAGCATGGCTGTGGCAGAAAAGCCTTTAACTGCCGTGTGTCTAGACAAGCCCCTATGAATTCGAGAGATTGAGAGGGGGTGAGATGAGATTTTGGGAGGTTTATGACCAGTCCCAACTATTGAAGAATTCTCATTGCTCGAGAAAGAGCGAAGCTGGCCTCTGGAGCTGTCGATGCTCGAATGAGCCAATTGTTTAAGTAAGGGAAGACGAATATTCCCAGAGTCCTCATAAATGCTGCTACCACTGCCATGCATTTTGTGAAGACTCTTGGAGCAGAGGCCAGTCCGAAAGGAAGAACTCTGTACTAGAAGTGTTTTCCTTGGACTATGAATCGAAGGAACTTCCTGTGATCTGAGCGGATGAGAATATGCGTGTACGCATCTCTTAGATCTAGAGAACATAGCCAGTCCTGACTTTGAAGGTATGGTAGAAGTGTCCCGAGGGAGATCATCTTGAACTTTTCTCGGAACAAATATCTGTTTAATTCTCTGAGGTCTAGTATAGGCCTGTGTCCCCCTGTCTTCTTTGGAATAAGAAAATAGGGGGAGTAAAACCCCGTCCCCTGTTGGGGTATGGGTACTTCTTCGATTGCTCCTTGAGCAAGAAGTGATGTGATTTCCTGCCACAAAAGCTTGGTGGCAGGGACCTGAGAATTGAACTGTTTTATTATTGTAGGTGGGGGCAAGTTGAGAAAATGAAGCTTGTACCCCAGTCGTACAATGGACAGAGTCCAGTTTTCTGATGTTATTTGTTGCCATCTTTTGGCAAAATGGCATAGTCTTCATGGAATGGTTAAGGGTTCTGGACTTTTCAGGGGAAGACTAAGTTCTCTTGATAGAAGTCAAAGACCCTGAGGGGGCTGGGTCTGTTGGGCCGGTTGAGCTTTTTGAGCTTGCGGCTTTCTTTGCTGTCCTGTTGCTGCCCCTTCTGGGGAATATGAAGCGGACAGTGGCTTTGATGGGTGTAAGATGGGTAAGGTTTCTTTTTCTTACTGAAAAAGGGTTTTTCTTTGCTGGGTTGGCTGTAGACTTTGACAGTCGGTTCAAGGTAGTATTTTCAGATTCAAGCTGATTAGCCTTGTCCTGCCAGTCCTTGACATAGAGATTTTCTCCTGTACAAGGAATGTTTCCCAGCTTTTCTTGCACCCACTGTTCTAAGTCTGATGCTTGAAGCCAAGCAATACGACGTGCTCCTATGGATATAGCAGAGGTTCTGCTAATACATTCAAAGCAATCAAAGGTAGCACGGTTCAAAAATTTAGAGACATTCTGGGCATGTTTGACCAGAATAAGGTATTCTGCTCTTTTTTCCTCAGAGACACAAGGGCTAATGAGCTCTAGGTCTTTTGTGACTTCTTCCAGGAACATTCCCATATAAAGAATGTAGGAACTGATCCTGGCTGACAGCATGGAGGATTGAAAGCATCGACGCCCAAAGGATTCCCAGCCTGGAGGATTAGAAGAATGTGTTTTAGCACTCTTGATTCTTCGCATGGCCGATTCCACTACCATTGAATGGTGTGGTAACTGAGTTTTTTGAAAACCAGGACAACTTGGCACTCGGTACATAGTGTCAAGGCGTCGGGAATGTGAAGATATTGTTAAAGGAGTTTTCCACATTCTCAACATCAGATCATGTAAGATCTTATGAATGGGAAGCATAGCTGCCTCCTTGGAAGCCATAGGGTATTGTAGAATTCTTAATTCTTCTGTCCTAGGTTCCTTTTCTGGAATCACAGTGATTGCAAGACCCTTTGCTAAATCACGTATGAAATCCTGGAAGGACATATCTTCTGGAGGAGACATCCTGCGTTGAGGAGAATGAGTTGAATCCTCTAGTGGATTTGCTCTGGTACCAGTAGAATCATCAGAGTCACCGGAATCGGAAGACTCAAAGGCACTCTGTACAGGGTGCTCCCGTAACGCATGGTATCGGTACTGCTCGAAGTCGGTACCGAAATCTCTCGGTTCCTGATCCCCGATACCTGAGATAGACTCAAGGCTCAGCATGGGGGGAAGCAGTCCTGTCGAAGCAGGTATTGTCGGTACCGGTACCAATGTTGGTACCGATACCTGTTGAACCGTCTGCAGCAGTCTTAGCGGTACCGAAGCTGCTAAGAGGGACACTAGACTGCATTCAATAGCAAGGATTCTCTTTTCCATCGCTCCTGCCGATGCCTAGGTGTCGGTACCGGTGGAAGCGTCTATGACCCCAGAACATGGCACCAGTAGTTCTGCAGAGGTGGAAGCCTCTGGAACATCCTGGAGCCCCGTTAATGCTTTGGAGTCCGAAGACTCCCGCCGGGGCTGTTTTGCCTGTGAACTATCCTCGAGGGCAATGCCAGTGGCATCTCGATACTTTGAAAGAGATTTACCCTTCGAGGACTGGCTAGTCTTAGAAGACTTAAGTTTATTTACCTGAGATCAATGGGAGGAAGATGAAGACGTCGATGCAAGTGACATAATATCTGCGGCAAAAAGGGTACCGCGTTTTGCAGCTCTATTCTGCAGGCCTCTTTTGGTCATCCTTGTGCAGGAGAGACACTCTGTTGGACAATGTTCAGGACCTAAACATTTGAGACACCAATCATGGGTGTCGGTGACGGAAATGGTACCGCCACACTTTGAGCATTTTTTGAAACCACTAGCTGGTTTCTCCATGCCTGAAGAAAACTGGGCCTAGTGCCCAAAATGGTGCCTAGCACCAGAAACAGGGGAAAGACCCCTGAAGAGAATGCAAGTTTTTTTTTTTTTAAAAGAAGAAGAACCGGCGGTACCGGTAGGCATCGAATGAAGGCAGACGCAACCACAAAAAACAAAGAATAAAAGGAGATTTTCTGCGGTGACAGGGTACACGTCCTGTCGGCTCCGCGGAAAATGAAGAACTAAAGTGAGAGAGGTACAGAGGCGGGAAGGAGGCACGCATGCGCTATGGGATGCTCCCAAAAGTGTTCCTATTAGACGCTGGGGAGTGTTCCCGCACGAGTTCCGTCGTTACCAACGATACCCATATGTGAAGACTACATTCCTGCTTGTTCCTGGAGATATAGTGTTATAGGAAGACGCTGCCTCATCAACAGACTCATACAACATAGTGAAGGAAAGAGGTAGTAAGATAGAAGTAGAGAGAGCTGAAGGGTCAATACTGTGAAAATTCCTATACATGTTGGTGGAGATAGGGTGAAACTGAGGTGAGGGGACACATTCGGAAATTAATGCCCACCACAAGCACCATTCTGAATACAGCAAGGTGCCCAAGCAAACTCTCATGCCATGAGTTAGGCAACCAATCACAGAGAGCAGTGTGAGGGGCAGAGGGGCAGGGGCACAGCACTATTTTAAGGGCAGCTTCTGCACACATACCTTTTCTAACAAATGCAGCCGGGGCACTATATCATAGCACTTACCTTCTCAACCCAGGCCATGGCAAACAAAGCAGAGAAGTTAATGCTATCTGCAGAGGTGTGGCTAACTGCTTTGTATTTTATCTGCCATGCATTTAACAAACAGTAGTGAATTATTTATGCATTAGCTGCATGGCAGCCATTTCAGTACTGCTAGGAATGCCCTGAGCAATTAAATGTACAGCCTCTGTTGAGGCATTCCTAAATGGGCTATACCTTTCAAGCAAAGGTAAGAGTTTGTGGCTTTTTTAATTAGTAGCTCTCTGCCTGGGAGCTCTTAAAAGGGTTTTGGTACATTTTTAAAACAAAGTTACATTCTTTTTGGTGCTTTAGTTTAAAAGGGGAAATATTTTCTTTAGTGGGGTAGGTTTAAAACTCTGCTTTAGTATCTTTCTCAGCTCTTTGAAGCTACTGACACCTCATCAGGAGTTAGTGGGCCTGATTAGCCTGTGATAGAACTGAGAGCAGCTGAGGTCTGCATAAAAGGCTTCAGAGCCCTGCACTGTTGAGGCATTCCAAACAGAGGCTATACATTTCAAGCAAAGGAAAGAGTTTGTGGCTTTTTAAATTACTAGCTCTCTGCCTGGGAGCTCTTAAAAGGGTTTTGATACATTTTTAAAACAAAGTTACATTCTTCTTGGTGCTTTAGTTTAAAATGGGAAATATTTTTTTTAGTGGGATAGGATTAAAACTGTGCTTTAGTATCTTTCTTCAGCTCTTTGAAGCTACTGACACCTCATCAGGTGTTAGTTCCCTCCCTACCCCCCTAATCTCCCACCCAACCCTAGTGAGCAGTCTTCCTTTATTGGGCACCTCCCTAACTAACTACACACAAGGAATTCGAACAACACATTTTGAACGCACTTAAAGAGATTTAACTGATTTTTCTCTAAAAGGACAGCTGGGAAACAGGCTGGTACTTTGGTAGGTCTCTCTCTCTTTTTTAAAGATACCTAAGCTCCACCAACTGAACAATGGCTGGGAAAAATTGTATTGCTAAAGCTGTTGCCCCCATTACAGCTTCTGCCTCTGTCCAGACAGAGGTCCCAATGCCAGTTGAAGGACCACTTCAATGTGCAGGATACCTGCATACTGAAGCTCTCAGGAAACAAGTGGAGGAACTCAGAGAGGAGGTGGCGAGGCTGAGGAGCATTCAAGACAATGAGAAGTACATTGATGAGATGATTCTTGCATCATCCAAGCTCTCCAGCACAGGAGAAGAGGGGTGCCTACAGAATAAGGAAGGCTGGACACAAGTCACCAGGGCCACAGAGCTACAGAGCTTAAAAAGGAGAGAAGAGGCACTGTGAGTTAAACTAGAAAGGGAAAGAGAAATCTATTTGCACTGGGTGTGATATACAGACCTCCCTCACAGAAGGAAGAGGTGGAAAGAGAGTTAATTGAAGACATACGCAGCATTGCTAAGAAAGGGGACGTGCTACTGATAGGGGATTTCAATATGCCAGATGTTGACTGGCACATCCCTACTGCAGTATCATCTAGAAGTAAGGAGATCATGGATTCTTACAGGGAGAACTATTCAGGCAACTGGTAACAGAAACCACATGTGAAGGGGCCATACTGGACTTGGTGTTTACCAATGGTGAAAGTGTTTCTGAGGTTATAGTGGGAGATCATTTTGCAGCCAGTGATCACCAGATGGTGTGGTTCAGTATTAGGACTAGGGCTGTTAGAATCCATTCAAAAGCGAGGGTCTTAGACTTTAGGAAAAACTAACTTTGCCAAGATGGGCCAATATCTCAGGGAGTCATTAGTGGGATGGGAACAGCTGAGGGATATAGAAGAACAGAGGGCAAAACTGAAAGGGGATATTTAAAGTCAACCAACCTTTTTGTTAAAATGTTAAATAAAGGTAAAAGAAAAAGGAGACTGCTATGAATTTTGAAAGAAGTAGCTGAAAAGGTGAAGAAAAAGAGGGAGAACTTCCTGAAATACAAGAGATCACAGAGAGAGGAAGACAGGCATCTATATTTGGAAAAACTTAGAGAAGCTAGCAAAGTAGTCAGGAAAGCAAAGATTCAACAAAAGGAGGAAATAGCCAATGCAATAAAATGAACATAAGAACATAAGATATGCCATACTGGGTCAGACCAAGGTCCATCAAGCCCACTATCCTGTTTCCAACAGTGGCCAATCTAGGTCATACGTACCTAGCAGTTTCCCCAAAAGACACAGGTTCCGCAATGCTTGTACTGGGTCAAGCATTGATATCCTGGGTCCCTTCTTAATAATGGTTTATGGACCTTTCCTCCAGGAACTTGTCCAAACCTTTTTTAAACCCAGCTACACTAACAGCCTTTACTACATCCTCCGGTAACAAATTCCAGAGCTTGATTACACGTTGAGTGAAGAAATATTTTCTTTTATTAGTTTTAAATAGTTTACCCTGTAGCTTCATTGCATGTCCCCTAGTCTTTCTATATTCTGATAACGTAAACAATCGATCTACATTTACCCGTTCCACTCCGTTCATTAATTTATAGACTTCTATCATATCTCCCCTCAGCCGTCCCTTTTCCAGGTTAAAGAGCCCTAACCTTTTTAGCCTTTCTTCATAGGAGTATCCTTCCATCCCCTTTACCATTTTGGTGGCTCTTCTCTGAACCTTTTCTAATAACGTATATCCTTTTTAAGATACGGCAACCAGAATTGCACACAATATTCAAGGTGCGGTCTCACCATGGAACGATATAGCACAGTTACTTACCTGTAACAGGTGATCTCTGGGAACAGCAGGAATTAGTCATCACATATGGGTACGTCGGTACCGACGGAGCCCGCGCGGGAAAGCTCCCCAGCTTTTCAGATTAAAAGCTTTTGGGGCCTCCCACTGCACATGCGCGCTGCCTTCCCGCTTTCCTGACCAGCTCTCGTCAGTTCGAGTTTAAAGCTGAGACAATAGAGAGAGAGGACAGGAAGATAGATAGATAGAGATACAACTCCTAGGGAAGGTGGGTGGGTTGTGATGACTAATTCCTGCTGTTCCCAGAGATCACCTGTTACAGGTAAGTAACTGTGCTATCTCCAGGAACAAGCAGGAATAAGTCATCACATATGGGGACTCCCTAGCTAAGATGCCTGGGAGATCCCCCTCCAAGGGTAAACCATCTTCGCATGGATCTCAGGCATCCATCCAGGGAAGGTGGGCAGGAGTTGTTTAAGTATGGAACAGGTGTTTGAGGACAGCCTGACCAAACAAGGCATCCCGGCGGGAGTCCTTGTCCAAGCAGTAATGGGCTGTGAAGGTATGAACCGAGGCCCAAGTGGCTGCTCGACAGATCTGATCTATGGACACAGAGTGAAGATGAGCCATAGAAGTGGCCATGGCTCTCACATTGTGAGCTGTGACATGGCCCTCCAGAGAAATGTTCTTACTCTGGTAAGCAAAAGAAATACACTGAGCGATCCAATTGGAAAGTGTACGCTTGGTGACTGGAAGTCCCAAATGAGAAGGATCAAAAGTCACGAAATGTTGGGAAGACTTTCGATGTGGTTGAGTCCTGTTGAGGTAAAAGGCAAGAGCTCTTTTTCATTCCAGCTTTTGAATGTTCCTATCTGCACTGGATGAATGAGGAGCCGGGGAAAAAAGACAGGTAGATATACCTCTTGATTAAGATGAAAAGGCGAGACCACTTTGGGCATAAAGTGGGGATTCGTCCTAAGGACCACCTTATCATGATGAAACCTAGTATAAGGTGGATGAGCCACTAAAGCCTGCAGTTCACTGATGCGGCGAGCCGAAGTGACTGCAATAAGGAAAACAACCTTCCAGGAAAGAAATTTGAAGGAGGTAGAGTCCAAAGGCTCAAAAGGTGGCTTCATAAGCTGACCTAGAACTAGGTTCAAATCCCATGCTACCGGAGGAGGTCGGATGGGAGGTTTAGTTAGAGTCAGGCCTCTCATGAAACGTGCAACAAGAGGATGAGAGGAGACAGGTTGTCCATTTATAGGTTTTAAGGATGCTGCAATAGCACTCAAATGGACCCTTACTGAATTCGTCTTAAGGCCTGCATTTGAAAGATGCAGGAGATAGTCCAAGAGGGAATTCAAAGGAAGTGCTAGAGGGTCAAGACCCTGCTGAGCACACCAAATGGAAAAACGTTTCCATTTGAAAGCATAAGAACGCCTCGTGGAAGGTTTCCTAGAGGCATGAAGGATATCTGTCACAGGTTGAGAAAGATTAAAGTCTTGAAGACTTAGGCCTTCAGTAACCAAGCTCTGAGATGTAGGGATTTGGGGTTTGGGTGCCACAAAGTCCCCTCCTCCTGAGACAGAAGGTCTGGCGCAGCTCCCAGGTCCAGGGAGGATCCCTGGGAGAGATGCAGAAGTAGAGGGAACCACACCTGGCGTGGCCAGCGGGGAGCTATGAGGATCATAGTCCCGTGATCCCTCTGGAGCTTGAACAGAGTCTTGGATATTAGAGGAATGGGTGGAAAGGCATAGAGGAATTCCTGATCCCAATGCAGGAGGAAGGCATCGTGGGCCTGAGCTCCCTGACACTGAGTTCTGGAACAGAACCGGGGAAGTTTGGCATTCCACGGACTTGCAAAGAGGTCTATGTCCGGGGTCCCCCATTCCTGAAAGATTCTGCGTATCTGGTCCATATGTAGGGACCATTCGTGTGGAAGCAGAACTCGACTGAGTCTGTCTGCACGAGAGTTTTGAACTCCTGGAAGATACACTGCAAGAAGGTGAATTTGATGCTCTCTGGCGAAGGCCCATAATCTGAGAGCTTCGTTGCAAAGCGACAGAGAGCCTGTCCCTCCTTGTTTGTTTATATAGAACATGGCTACCTGATTGTCTGTCTGAACTAGGACAGTCAGGTTGACAAGGAGGGTATAGAAGACCTTGAGGGCAAGGTAAATTGCTCGCAGTTCCAGGAGGTTGATATGAAGGGTGGCCTCCTGTGGAGACCAAGTGCCCTGAGAGGAGAGGTTCTGAAGATGAGATCCCCACCCTTTTTGGGAGGCATCTGTTGTGAGGGTTGCTTGGGGCAACAAAGGTGGGAAGGGGGCCCCCAACAACAGATTCTTGGTGGATGTCCACCATTGGAGGGACCAAAATAGACGGCTTGAGGTGAGTAATTGGTCGGAGAGCGCTCCAGATGCTTGAGTCCATTGGGTGGCCAAGGTCCTTGAGCTGCTCTCATATGCAGACGAGCGTAGGGCACGACATGTACCGTGGAGGCCATGTGGCCCAGAAGTCGCAGCATTTCCCGGGCTGTGAAATGACTGCTGGACTGATATTGGGAGGCCAAACTCAGCAGGCGTTGGGCACTGAACTGAGGCAGGTAGGCACTTGCAGTGATGGTGTCTAACTGGGCCCCTATGAACTCGAGAGACTGAGTAGGGATTAGTTGAGACTTGGGAAGGTTTACTACCAGTCCTAGATACTGCAGAAGACGCCTGTGCGGTCCAGGGAAAATTTGGGCCTGGGACTGAGAGGGAGCTCGGATGAGCCAGTCGTCCAGGTATGGGAATATGAAAATTCCCAGGCCTCTTAGAAAGGCAGCTACGACTGCCATGCATTTGGTGAACACTCTTGGAGCAGAGGCTAGACCAAAGGGGAGTACTCTGTACTGGAAATGTTTTCCCTGAAACAGAAATCGAAGGTATTTTCTGTGGGATGGGTGGATGAGTATGTGTGTATACGCATCCTTTAGGTCTAGAGAACAAAGCCAATCCTGACTCTGAAGGTATGGACGGAGGAATGCCCAGAGAAAGCATTTTGAATTTCTCCTTGAAAAGAAATTTGTTCAATTCTCTCAGATCCAGAATTGGTCTGAAGCCCTCTGTCTTCTTTGGTATTAGAAAATAAGGGGAGTAGAATCCCGTCCCCTGTTGAAGAAGAGGGACCTCCTCTATTGCCCCCTGGGCAAGGAGGGAGGAGACTTCCTGACCCAAGAGGGCCAGGAGAGATGGGAGAGAATTGAACTGCCTCACCATAGTATAAGGAGGAAGGTCGGAAAAATGGAGTTTGTAACCCTCTCTGATGATAGAGAGGGTCCATTGCTCTGATGTAATTGCTCCCATCTGGGAGCAAAGTGAGCTAACCTTCCGGGTATGGTGAGGGGCTCTGGTTGTTCTAGAGCCAGAAAAGTTAAGTTCTCTAGGGGCAAGTCAAAACCCCTGAGGGGGTGGAGCCTGCTGAGGCGTAGCAGACGCCGCAGGCTTTGACCTTGCCTGTTTAGGTTGCTGACGTTTAGCAGCAAAACGAG
The DNA here is from genome assembly GCA_033557465.1 of Ichthyophis bannanicus. NCBI lineage: Eukaryota > Metazoa > Chordata > Amphibia > Gymnophiona > Ichthyophiidae > Ichthyophis > Ichthyophis bannanicus. The sequence continues at coordinate 518,471,507 of CM066031.1, forward strand.
GCTGAGAGGATTGTTGGCCAGTATTTGTGGAAAATCTGGACTTCTTGTAATAAGGCCTCTTAGAAAGACTTCTTCTTGGCAGGAGTGGAGGTAGACTTAGAAAAGTCTATCTAAGGTGGCATTTTCTGCGTCCATTTGAGTGGCCTTAATTTGCCACTCCTCACCAAATAAGTTCTCACCTGTACAGGGCAGATTTCGAAGCCATCTATGACCCAAGGTTCTAGATCAGAAGCCTGGAGCCAAGCAAGACGTCGGGCTGCTATAGCAATGCCCGAAGCCCTACCAACACCCTCAAAGGAATCAAAAGCTGCCCTGTTGGAGAACTTTGAAATATCCAAAAGGTGTTTCACTAAGGAAAATGAACTGCTCCCTCTTATCCTCAGGGATAAAGGGGGCAAAATGCCGAACTTTTAGAGCGATTTCACTGAGGAAACATGCCCATGCTAAAGACTATCCTGGCTATAAGAACAGATAGTAGCCTGGAAACTTTTCCTGCCAAAAGAGTCTAGAGTCTTACATTCTCGCCCTGGAGGAGTAGAAGAGTGCCTTTTGGTACTCTTATCTTCTTCATTGCAGGACTTCACCACAATAGAATGGTGAGGCAACTGAGTTTTTTGGAAACCAGGAGAAGGGGGGACACGGTACATGGTGTCCAACCTGCGAGAAGAAGGAGACAATGTTAGAGGAGCCTCCCATAAGTCCATCAAGTGTTCTTGAAGGATTTCATGGATAGGCAGGGTAACTGCCTCTTTAGGAGAGACTTAGGGGTCTGTTACTAAAGGCCGGTGTTGTGCGGTCCGCGGGGTACCGAGCGGGTTGCCGTATAAGGAGTGGGCGTTCCGTCGTGAAGAACAGAAGCTGTGATTGACAGATGCGCTAAGGTGCGCGGCGCCCGTGTGGTTAGTGCCCTGTGACATTAACGGCGTTTGATCTGTGCACATAGATCACACTGCTCACGGTTTTTGGGCTTCCACTATTGTGCTGCACATTGCTGACGGGAAACGGTTTCTTTTCCCTGCACAGCACCTCTAACGCGAGTGGTTTCACTGGCGGTAAATTTCTTTGCAGATTCGGGCACGCTCCTGTGCGGCGAGTCTCTCCCCCCTCCCACATTCCCGCCCACTGACCCCGTCTCTCCGCCCCTAGGGGCCTTCCTCCGCCCTCATTTCGCCTTGGCACGCCTCTTTCGCACATTACGCCCCGCAAATGTGCGCGTTGGTCGGCGCACGCTTGCGGGACCCGTTAATGTGCCGCGCACTCGTACGGGGCGCTTAAGAGCACTTAAATACATCTTTTAGAGCGCTCATGTGCGCCCCGTACATGTGCGCCGTTTAGTAAACAGACCCTAAGAGTATCCTAAATATCCAGTTTCTTTGATCTGGGTTCCTTTTCAGAGGATGAAGCAATAGAAAGACCTTTAGTCATTTCTATGATGAAGTCCTGAAAGGACAAATCCTCTGGTGGAGACATTCTCCTTTTAGGAGAAGAAGGCTCCTCAGGAAGAAGATCAAGGGAGGAACTCATCAGAATCATCAGAGGAGTTAAAATCCTCTGAAGAAGCAGAGTATCCTCTATGTGCTTCCAACGCACGATACGCATTACCGTTCGGTATCGACATCGGGCGTACCGGGTATGGGATCGGTACCGGGCAAAAGCCCGGATCCGGCATGCGGAACCGATCTGCGTTTGGAAGACGATGGCCTCGGTTCCGGTATGGAAGCCATTAACCGGAACCGGACCCGGTACCGCTGGCTGCGGTACCGAGGGCGTAGCAGCATTAATAAAAGCCAGAATGGCCTGCTGCATGACTTGGACAGTATTTGCCCATAGACGCCACTGCTGCCTGGATGTCGGTACGGTATGGGCCGGTACCCCAGCAGCAGTACAACAGGTGATCTGTCGAGGCCGCGCGCCATCGATGTCAACCTGTGACCCCATGATTGCTTTGGAGGCCGGAGCCTCCCGCCGGGGTTTTTTGGCCTGGGCAGAATCCTCGAAACTCAGAATTGAGAGCCTCTCGATCTTTAGAAAGAGATTTGCTTTTAGAGGATTTGCCCACTGGAGTTTTGGTTACCTGAGATCCATCCGGAGAGGAAGACCTGGATGACTGTGATGCTTCTGAAGGAAACAGCACATGGAACTTTTTGGCCCGGTTCTGCAATCCACGTTTCGACATCTGGGAGCAGGATGGGCAGTCCGGTATGGAATGGTCAGGTCCTAAACATTTAAGACACCATTCATGGGTGTCTGTAAGAGGAATGACAGCACTGCACTTGGTACACTTTTTAAAACCAGGAACTGGCTTCTCCATGAGGAGAATTTGTGTAGGCCTGAAGGCCTAACAAAGTACCAAGCTGTGCTGAAGAAAAGAAAAATATATATATTTTTTTTTTTCAAAAGAAAGAAAAGAGAGACTGGCAGTACCGGTTTCAGAATGGGGAAGGCAGGTACGCGGTCTAAAGAAAACAATAAAATTAACAATTTCTTCAGCGGTGACAGGAACACGACCTGCTGGCTCCGCGGAAAAAAAAGAAACTGACGAGAGCTGGTCAGGAAGGCGGGAAGGCAGCGCGCATGTGCAGTGGGAGGCCCCAAAAGCTTTTAATCTGAAAAGCTGGGGAGCTTTCCCGCGCGGGCTCCGTCGGTACCGACGTACCCATATGTGATGACTTATTCCTGCTTGTTCCTGGAGATAGAGGCATTATAATATCTTTTTGTTTTATTTTCCATTCCTTTCCTTATGATACCTAGCATTCTATTTGCTCTCTTGGCTGCCGCTGTACACTGGGCCGAGGGTTTTAACATGCTATCCCCAATGACACCTAAATCTTTTTCCGGAGGGGGGGGGCGCATAAGACCTTTGTCAGATCTGTTAGTGAGAGGAGGAAGGGCAAAAGTGGTATTGTCAGACTCAAGGGTGAAGGGGAGGAATATGTAGAAGCTGATAAGGATAAAGCACAGTTACTTACCTGTAACAGGTGATCTCTGGGAACAGCAGGAATTAGTCTTCACATATGGGTACGTCGGTACCGACGGAGCCCTGCACGGGGAATGCTCCCACAGGAATCCAATCAGAAAGCTTTTTGGGGAGCCATCCCTCTCGAGCCTGCGCTGTGAACTTCCCGCCTTTCCCCCTGCCTCTCCTTCAGTTGAGTTTCATAGCTGAGACAGAAAGGAGAGAAAGAGGAAAGGGAGATATAGATAGAGACAACTCCTAGGGGAGGTGGGTGGGTTGGTGAAAGAACCTAATTGCTGCTGTTCCCAGAGATCACCGGGTAGCAGGGTCAAAGTAACTGTGCTATCGCCAGGAAACAAACAGGAATGAGTCTTCACATATGGGGACCTCCCTAGCTGTGGGTGCCAGGGGGGGGAGTAATAACAAAAAATGCGTATTCCTGGACAGGAGGGCATTTTCCAAAACCTGGATCCCCAGCATTCCCTGAGGGATGGGGGGTAGGAGTTGAACAGAGAAAGAGCTGCAAGGCAACAGCAAAATCTAAAGACTACCCCCCAGCGGGAGATGACCCGCTCCCTCTCTCACGACCAATGTTATTGCAAGTATCATTAAAACCAGCCATTTAATAACACCCCACCCCTAGGCATAATATAGAGCCCTTACCCCCTAATGGATTTGTAGGAAAGTAGAACTGTGATGGAGTGTACTGTAGATGGCGTGTGGTAACGGAATCTTTCAAGGTAACTTCACAGCAGTGAGGGATGTTCCAAAGTTCCAATATCTGGACAATGGGCAGGTGACCCAACCCCATGGTGTCAACGTGGGGAGGAGAAGAACGGCAAGGTCTTCAATGGAACGCTTTATGGGAAAAATTAATTGCTGAAAACTGCTTTTTAGATGACGAGACGTTATTAACATTGAGGACCCCTAACAAAGCCAAGCAAGAATCTCCCACCTGACCGACTCGGGAAAAGTAGCCCAGTCCGGTAAGGGAAGAGGGGTGTATGGAAAAAAAGCCCCTATTCAACAGGAGAACAGAAGTGTACTCAGAAATACTGAAGACTTATATCACTGTCATTTGTTAAGAACGGAGATCGTCTGGCGTGGAGAATCTTTACACTGCTTGGCAAGTGCATATTTCTATATGATTTGACCACAGGTATTGTGGGCAATGTAGTTCATTCAAACACAGGACACAGCTGCTGACGATAATTTAGGTGTGCTCTGTGGTAAAAAGCCAATAAGATATTATTTATGGGGTTATTTCTCCCAACACAGGGGGGGAGTTTATGCTGGTCGCACTATAAAATTAGGTTACTTGCTTTCAGTGTTAACTTCGGAAAAAACAAAGTCAAAATCAGGAAAACAACAAATGAAAAGCCACATACGCAAGAAACAAACTGTTCTTTCAGGGTTTAACTTCGGATTACTTCCCACATAGATAAAGAAGTGATTCTCGTCCTAGCTCACACGCAATGTAGGTAAGGCTTAATTGCTAGCAGGTATCCTACAGCTGTTGAAACCCCTTTAGACTGGCTTTGCGTTCTACTGTGTGGGGTCAAATCCTGCTGCTGGAGCTTTTCTGAGTAGATTAAAGAACAAATTTGGTATTTTCTTTGTAATGGTTGCTGTACTTTATAACAGAAAGGTACCACCGGAGTTTTGATAGAGAGCAATCAATATAAACACGTTCCTAATCTGCAATCCTTCCCCCTTCTTCAACAAGCATAGGTGCAATATCATGGCATTGGCAACAGATGAATCTCGCAATGAAGGCAGTTCAGGAGAATATTTGTTTCCCTGCTGTCTTTCAAGGTTATAGCTAGGGCAGAGATCAGTGTTCATACCTGAGCTTACATTGCTGATCAGAGTTCCTCTCTATAGAAGCCTGGCCAGTATGTAGTCAAGTTCTTATGTCCAGCCTTCCAATCATAATCCCGGGACACTGGAGCTCTCTTCACATTACCTTCTGGCACGGTCTTAGGGTCCCTTCCACGTGCAAGCAGTCTCCCTCCACCGGTAGCGTATGGTGATTACTAGCTATGCAGCACCCTTCCTCTAGCTTTCCCGAAGTCCAATAGTGTATGATGGCCCTTGAAATGCTCCCAGTATACGTACTGCTTGGGAATCTTCTAGACATCTCAAAGGCTTTTCTCTTCAGTTTCCAAAGGGTATCTTTTCCCGCTCTGTCCGTCCGGTTTGGCTTCTGCTTCTGAGGATCCTTAAGAAGAAACTGAGGATTCTCAGGAACTCTGGATATCCAAGGTGATCTGAAGAGCCTGAGGATGGTCATCTGTAGATTAAAATCTACTCGTATTCTGCTTAGATGAGTGCGCCTCCCTAAAACACAGCGCAGCTGTGATGGAATCAGGCCCTGCCCTTTGAGGGGAGTGCTTAGGGATTACCTCATTAGCCCGCCTGATGGAAACACACGTTTCCCCACTTCAGCTCCTCTACTGGCTGTTGGCAACCTGGTGCTTGCTGGGAGATGGTAGTCTTTTTATGGGAAAATTCTGTTTTCTTATTTCTACCAGAACTGACAGGTTGCTTGTTCAGAGTCACTTAACCTTTTCTATAGCTCCTTCCTGAGCTATGATAAGCTTCGTATCACACATTCCTAGCTGGTAAGCGATAGGAAGACAATGAAGTTTTAATACTTCATGGATAGGGAGGTCCATAACAAAAATAGGCAAGCTGTTGACGTCACAGCAGGAATTGTGTTGTATAACCGCTCCCACTTACTGAGCCGTATGAGAATAGGCAA
>CM066031.1:518477726-518490226 GCA_033557465.1 Ichthyophis bannanicus
GTGCATGTATATACACACACACACACACACATATACACAGTGGTGTGCATGTAACAACACACACACACACACATATACACAGTGGTGTGCATGTATAACACACACACACACAACATATACACAGTGGTGTGCATGTATACACACACACACACACACATACACAGTGGTGTGCATGTATACACACACACACACACATATACACAGTGGTGTGCATGTATACACACACACACATATACACAGTGGTGTGCATGTATACACACACACACATATACACAGTGGTGTGCATGTATACACACACACACATATACACAGTGGTGTGCATGTAGAAACACACACACACATATACACAGTGGTGTGCATGTATACACACACACACACACATATACACAGTGGTGTGCATGTATACACACACACACACACATAAACACAGTCGTGTGCATGTATAAAAACACACACACACACACATATACACAGTGGTGGGCATGTATACACATATACACAGTGGTGTGCATGTATACACACACACACACACATATCACAGTGGTGTGCATGTATACACACACACAGTGGTGTGCATGTATACACACACACACACACACATATACACAGTGGTGTGCATGGATACACACACAACACACACACACAAACACACAGTGGTGTGCATGTATACACACACACACACACACATATACACAGTGGTGTGCATGTATACACACACACACACACACACACACATATACACAGTGGTGTGCATTTATACACACACACACTCACACTCTCTCACATATTCTCAGTGGTGTGCTTGTTTACACACACACACACACTCACTCATATACACAGTGGTGTGCATGTATTCACACTCACACACATATACACAGTGGTGTGCATGTATACACACACACACACACACATACACATACACAGTGGTGTGCATGTATACACACACACACACACACATATACACAGTGGTGTGCATGTATACACACACACACATATACACAGTGGTGTGCATGTATACACACACACACACACATATACACAGTGGTGTGCATGTATTCACACACACATATACACACCCATATACACAGTGGTGTGCATGTATACACACACACACATATACACAGTGGTGTGCATGTATACACACACCACACACATATACACAGTGGTGTGCATGTATATACACACACACACACCACACAAATATACACAGTGGTGTGCATGTATACACACACACACACACACACATATACACAGTGGTGTGTGCATGTATACACACACACACACACACATAGGTGGGCAGGTATACACACACACACACACACACACACACATATACACAGTGGTGTGCATGTATACACACACACACACACACACATATGCACAGTGGTGTGCATGTATACACACACACACACACACACGCATATACACAGTGGTGTGCATGTATACACACACACACACACACATATACACAGTGGTGTGCATGTATACACACACACACACACACATATACACAGTGGTGTGCATGTATACACACACACACACATATACACAGTGGTGTGCATGTATACACACACACACACACCCACATATACACAGTGGTGTGCATGTATACACACACACACACACACAGATACACAGTGGTGTGCATGTATACACACACACACACACACACATATACACAGTGGTGTGCATGTATACACACACACACATATACACAGTGGTGTGCATGTATACACACACACACACACACACATATACACAGTGGTGTGCATGTATACACACACACACACACACACATATACACAGTGGTGTGCATGTATACACACACACACACACACACACACATATACACAGTGGTGTGCATGTATACACACACACACACACACATATACACAGTGGTGTGCATGTATACACACACACACACACACACACATATACACAGTGGTGTGCATGTATACACACACACACACACACACATATACACAGTGGTGTGCATGTATACACACACACACACACATATACACAGTGGTGTGCATGTATACACACACACACACACACACATACACAGTGGTGTGCATGTATATACACACACACACACACACATATACACAGTGGTGTGAATGTATATACACACACACACACACACACATATACACAGTGGTGTGCATGTATACACACACACACACACACACATATACACAGTGGTGTGCATGTATACACACACACACACACACACATATACACAGTGGTGTGCATGTATATACACACACACACACACATATACACAGTGGTGTGCATGTATATACACACACACACACACACACATATACACAGTGGTGTGCATGTATATACACACACACACACACACACATATACACAGTGGTGTGCATGTATATACACACACACACACACACACACATATACACAGTGGTGTGCATGTATATACACACACACACACACATATACACAGTGGTGTGCATGTATACACACACACACACACATATACACAGTGGTGTGCATGTATACACACACACACACACATATACACAGTGGTGTGCATGTATATACACACACACACACACACATATACACAGTGGTGTGCATGTATACACACACACACACACACACACACATATACACAGTGGTGTGCATGTATACACACACACACACACACACACATATACACAGTGGTGTGCATGTATACACACACACACACATATACACAGTGGTGTGCATGTATACACACACACACACATATACACAGTGGTGTGCATGTATACACACACACACACACACACATATACACAGTGGTGTGCATGTATACACACACACACACATATACACAGTGGTGTGCATGTATACACACACACACACATATACACAGTGGTGTGCATGTATACACACACACACACACACACATATACACAGTGGTGTGCATGTATACACACACACACACACACACATATACACAGTGGTGTGCATGTATACACACACACACACATAGACACAGTGGTGTGCATGTATACACACACACACACACACACACACACATATACACAGTGGTGTGCTTGTATACACACACACACACACACACACACACACATATACACAGTGGTGTGCATGTATACACACACACACACACACACACACATACACAGTGGTGTGCATGTATATACACACACACACACACACATATACACAGTGGTGTGCATGTATATACACACACACACACACACATATACACAGTTGTGTTCATTTATACACACACACACACACATATACACAGTGGTGTGCATGTATACACACACACACACATATACACAGTGGTGTGCATGTATACACACACACACACATATACACAGTGGTGTGCATGTATACACACACACACACATATACACAGTGGTGTGCATGTATACACATATACACAGTGGTGTGCATGTATACACACACACACATATATACACAGTGGTGTGCATGTATACACACACACACATATATACACAGTGGTGTGCATGTATACACACACATATATACACAGTGGTGTGCATGTATACACACACACACACACACACACATAGGTGTGCATGTATACACACACACACACACACACATATACACAGTGGTGTGCATGTATACACACACATACACACACATATACACAGTGGTGTGCATGTATACACACACACACACATATACACAGTGGTGTGTATGTATACACACACACACACATATACACAGTGGTGTGCATGTATACACACACACACACACATATACACAGTGGTGTGCATGTATACACACACACACACATATACACAGTGGTGTGCATGTATACACACACACACACACATATACACAGTGGTGTGCATGTATTCACACACACACACACACACACATATACACAGTGGTGTGCATCTATACACACACACACACACACATATACACAGTGGTGTGCATGTATACACACACACACACACACACATATACACAGTGGTGTGCATGTATACACACACACACACACACACACACACATATACACAGTGGTGTGCATGTATATACACACACACACACACACACATACACAGTGGTGTGCATGTATATACACACACACACACACACACATATACACAGTGGTGTGCATGTATATACACACACACACACACACACATATACACAGTGGTGTGCATGTATATACACACACACACACACACACATACACAGTGGTGTGCATGTATATACACACACACACACACACACATATACACAGTGGTGTGCATGTATACACACACACACACACATATACACAGTGGTGTGCATGTATACACACACACACACACACACATATACACAGTGGTGTGCATGTATACACACACACACATATACACAGTGGTGTGCATGTATACACACACACACACACACATATACACAGTGGTGTGCATGTATACACACACACACACACACACACACATATACACAGTGGTGTGCATGTATACACACACACACACACACACACATATACACAGTGGTGTGCATGTATACACACACACACACACACACATATACACAGTGGTGTGCATGTATACACACACACACACACACACATATACACAGTGGTGTGCATGTATACACACACACACACACACACATATACACAGTGGTGTGCATGTATACACACACACACACACACACATATACACAGTGGTGTGCATGTATACACACACACACACACACACACACACATATACACAGTGGTGTGCATGTATACACACACACACACACACACACACATACACAGTGGTGTGCATGTATATACACACACACACACACACACACATATACACAGTGGTGTGCATGTATATACACACACACACACACATATCCACAGTGGTGTGCATGTATACACACACACACACACACACATATCCACAGTGGTGTGCATGTATACACACACACACACACACATATACACAGTGGTGTGCATGTATACACACACTCAAATATACACAAATATACAATTTTGTGTGCTTGTATACACACACACACACACACACACATATACACAGTGGTGTGCATGTATACACACACACACACATATACACAGTGGTGTGCATGTATACACACACACACACACATATACACAGTGGTGTGCATGTATATACACACACACACACACACATATACACAGTGGTGTGCATGTATACACACACACACACACATATACACAGTGGTGTGCATGTATACACATATACACAGTGGTGTGCATGTATACACACACACACACAGTGGTGTGCATGTATACACACACACACACACACATAGGTGTGCATGTATACACACACACACACACACACACACACATATACACAGTGGTGTGCATGTATACACACACACACACACACACACACATATACACAGTGGTGTGCATGTATACACACACACACACACACACACACACACATATACACAGTGGTGTGCATGTATACACACACACACACACACACATATACACAGTGGTGTGCATGTATACACACACACACATATACACAGTGGTGTGCATGTATACACACACACACACATATACACAGTGGTGTGCATGTATACACACACACACACACACACACATATACACAGTGGTGTGCATGTATACACACACACACACACACACACATATACACAGTGGTGTGCATGTATACACACACACACACACACATATACACAGTGGTGTGCATGTATACACACACACACACACACACACATATACACAGTGGTGTGCATGTATATACACACACACACACACACACATATACACAGTGGTGTGCATGTATATACACACACACACACACACATATACACAGTGGTGTGCATGTATATACACACACACACACATATACACAGTGGTGTGCATGTATATACACACACACACACACACACATATACACAGTGGTGTGCATGTATATACACACACACACACACACACATATACACAGTGGTGTGCATGTATATACACACACACACACACACACACATATACACAGTGGTGTGCATGTATACACACACACACACACATACACAGTGGTGTGCATGTATACACACACACACACACATACACAGTGGTGTGCATGTATACACACACACACACACATATACACAGTGGTGTGCATGTATATACACACACACACACACATATACACAGTGGTGTGCATGTATACACACACACACACACATATACACAGTGGTGTGCATGTATACACACACACACATATACACAGTGGTGTGCATGTATACACACACACACACACCCACATACACAGTGGTGTGCTTGTATATACACACACACACACACACATACACAGTGGTGTGCATGTATACATACACACACACACATATACCCCGTTGTGTGCCAGTATACACACACACACATATACACAGTGGTGTGCATGTATACACACACACACATATACACAGTGGTGTGCATGTATACACACACACACACATACACAGTGGTGTGCATGTATACACACACACACACACATATACACAGTGGTGTGCATGTATACACATATACACAGTGGTGTGCATGTATACACACACACACATATACACAGTGGTGTGCATTTATACACACACACATATACACAGTGGTGTGCATGTATACACACACACACACACATAGGTGTGCATGTATACACACACACACACATATACACAGTGGTGTGCATGTATGCACACACACATATACACACACATATACACAGTGGTGTGCATGTATACACACACACACATATACACAGTGGTGTGCATGTATACATACACACACACATATACACAGTGGTGTGCATGTATACACACACACACACACAGATACACAGTGGTGTGAACGTATACACACACACACACACATATACACAGTGGTGTGCATGTATACACACACACACACACGCATAAACACAGTGGTGAGAATGTATACACACACACACACACACATAAACACAGTGGTGTGCATGTATACACACACACACACACGCATATACACAGTGGTGTGCATGTATAAAAAAACACACACACACACACATATACAAAGTGGTGTGCATGTATACTCACACACACACACACACATATACCCAGTGTTGTGCTGGTATTCACACACACACACACATATACACAGTGGTGTGCATGTATACACACACACACACACACACATATACACAGTGGTGTGCATGTATACACACACACACACATATACACAGTGGTGTGCATGTATACACACACACATATACACAGTGGTGTGCATGTATACACACACACACACACACACACATATACACAGTGGTGTGCATGTATACACACACACACACACACACATATACACAGTGGTGTGCATGTATACACACACACACACACACACATATACACAGTGGTGTGCATGTATACACACACACACACACACACATATACACAGTGGTGTGCATGTATATACACACACATATACACAGTGGTGTGCATGTATACACACACACACACACACACATATACACAGTGGTGTGCATGTATATACACACACACATATACACAGTGGTGTGCATGTATATACACACACACACACACACATACACAGTGGTGTGCATGTATATACACACACACACACACACACATATACACAGTGGTGTGCATGTATATACACACACACACACACACACATATACACAGTGGTGTGCATGTATATACACACACACACACACACACATATACACAGTGGTGTGCATGTATATACACACACACACACACACATATACACAGTGGTGTGCATGTATATACACACACACACACACACACACATATACACAGTGGTGTGCATGTATACACACACACACACACACACACATATACACAGTGGTGTGCATGTATACACACACACACACATATACACAGTGGTGTGCATGTATACACACACACACACACATATACACAGTGGTGTGCATGTATACACACACACACACACATATACACAGTGGTGTGCATGTATACACACACACACACATATACACAGTGGTGTGCATGTATACACACACACACACATATACACAGTGGTGTGCATGTATACACACACACACACACATATACACAGTGGTGTGCATGTATACACACACACACACACACATATACACAGTGGTGTGCATGTATACACACACACACACACATATACACAGTGGTGTGCATGTATACACACACACACACACATATACACAGTGGTGTGCATGTATACACACACACACACACACACATATACACAGTGGTGTGCATGTATACACACACACACACACACACACATATACACAGTGGTGTGCATGTATACACACACACACACACACACACATATACACAGTGGTGTGCATGTATACACACACACACACACACACATATACACAGTGGTGTGCATGTATACACACACACACACACACACATATACACAGTGGTGTGCATGTATACACACACACACACACACACACACACATATACACAGTGGTGTGCATGTATACACACACACACACACACACACACACATATACACAGTGGTGTGCATGTATACACACACACACACACACACACACACACATATACACAGTGGTGTGCATGTATACACACACACACACACACACACACACATACACAGTGGTGTGCATGTATATACACACACACACACACACATATACACAGTGGTGTGCATGTATATACACACACACACACACATATCCACAGTGGTGTGCATGTATACACACACACACATATACACAGTGGTGTGCATGTATACACACACACACATATACACAGTGGTGTGCATGTATACACACACACACATATACACAGTGGTGTGCATGTATACACACACACACACATATACACAGTGGTGTGCATGTATACACATATACACAGTGGTGTGCATGTATACACACACACACATATACACCACACACACACATATATACACAGTGGTGTGCATGTATACACACACACACATATATACACAGTGGTGTGCATGTATACACACACATATATACACAGTGGTGTGCATGTATACACACACACACACACACACACATAGGTGTGCATGTATACACACACACACACACACATATACACAGTGGTGTGCATGTATACACACACATACACACACATATACACAGTGGTGTGCATGTATACACACACACACACATATACACAGTGGTGTGTATGTATACACACACACACACATATACACAGTGGTGTGCATGTATACACACACACACACACATATACACAGTGGTGTGCATGTATACACACACACACACACATATACACAGTGGTGTGCATGTATACACACACACACACACATATACACAGTGGTGTGCATGTATACACACACACACACACACACACACACATATACACAGTGGTGTGCATGTATACACACACACACACACACACATATACACAGTGGTGTGCATGTATACACACACACACACACACACATATACACAGTGGTGTGCATGTATACACACACACACACACACACACACATATACACAGTGGTGTGCATGTATATACACACACACACACACACATATACACAGTGGTGTGCATGTATATACACACACACACACACACACACATATACACAGTGGTGTGCATGTATATACACACACACACACACACATATACACAGTGGTGTGCATGTATATACACACACACACACACACACATATACACAGTGGTGTGCATGTATATACACACACACACACACACACATATACACAGTGGTGTGCATGTATACACACACACACACACATATACACAGTGGTGTGCATGTATACACACACACACACACACATATACACAGTGGTGTGCATGTATACACACACACACATATACACAGTGGTGTGCATGTATACACACACACACACACATATACACAGTGGTGTGCATGTATACACACACACACACACACACATATACACAGTGGTGTGCATGTATACACACACACACACACACACATATACACAGTGGTGTGCATGTATACACACACACACACACACATATACACAGTGGTGTGCATGTATACACACACACACACACATATACACAGTGGTGTGCATGTATACACACACACACACACACATATACACAGTGGTGTGCATGTATACACACACACACACACACACACACACACATATACACAGTGGTGTGCATGTATACACACACACACACACACACACACACATATACACAGTGGTGGGCAATTATACACACACACACACACACACACACACACATACACAGTGGTGTGCATGTATATACACACACACACACACACATATACACAGTGGTGTGCATGTATATACACACACACACACACATATCCACAGTGGTGTGCATGTATACACACACACACACACACACATATCCACAGTGGTGTGCATGTATACACACACACACACATATACACAGTGGTGTGCATGTATACACACACACACATATACACACATATACACAGTGGTGTGCATGTATACACACACACACACACACACACATATACACAGTGGTGTGCATGTATACACACACACACACATATACACAGTGGTGTGCATGTATACACACACACACACACATATACACAGTGGTGTGCATGTATATACACACACACACACATATACACAGTGGTGTGCATGTATACACACACACACACATATACACAGTGGTGTGCATGTATACACACACACATATACACAGTGGTGTGCATGTATACACACACACACACAGTGGTGTGCATGTATACACACACACACACACACATAGGTGTGCATGTATACACACACACACACACACACATATACACAGTGGTGTGCATGTATACACACACACACACACACACACACATCTACACAGTGGTGCTCCTTTACACACACACACACACACACACATATACACAGTTGTGTGCATGTATACACACACACACACATATACACAGTGGTGTGCATGTATACACACACACACACATATACACAGTGGTGTGCATGTATACACACACACATATACACTGGTGTGCATGTATACACACACACACACACACACATATACACAGTGGTGTGCATGTATACACACACACACACACACATATACACAGTGGTGTGCATGTATACACACACACACACACACACACACACATATACACAGTGGTGTGCATGTATACACACACACACACACACACACACATACACAGTGGTGTGCATGTATACACACACACACACACACACATATACACAGTGGTGTGCATGTATACACACACACACACACACACACACATATACACAGTGGTGTGCATGTATATACACACACACACACACACACATATACACAGTGGTGTGCATGTATATACACACACACACACACATATACACAGTGGTGTGCATGTATATACACACACACACACACACACATATACACAGTGGTGTGCATGTATATACACACACACACACACACACATATACACAGTGGTGTGCATGTATATACACACACACACACACACACACACATATACACAGTGGTGTGCATGTATACACACACACACACAAAAACACAGTGGTGTGCATGTATACACACACACACACACATATACACAGTGGTGTGCATGTATACACACACACACACACATATACACAGTGGTGTGCATGTATACACACACACACACACATATACACAGTGGTGTGCATGTAGACACACACACACACACACACAGATACACAGGGGTGTGCTTGGATTCACTCACACACACACACATATACACAGTGGTGTGCATGTATACACACACACACACACACATATACACAGTGGTGTGCATGTATACACACACACACATACACAGTGGTGTGCATGTATACACACACACACACACACACATATACACAGTGGTGTGCATGTATACACACACACACATATACACAGTGGTGTGCATGTATACACACACACACATATACACAGTGGTGTGCATGTATACACACACACACATACACAGTGGTGTGCATGTATACACACACACACACATATACACAGTGGTGTGCATGTATACACATATACACAGTGGTGTGCATGTATACACACACACACATATATACACAGTGGTGTGCATGTATACACACACACATATATACACAGTGGTGTGCATGTATACACACACACACACACATAGGTGTGCATGTATACACACACACACACATATACACAGTGGTGTGCATGTATGCACACACACATATACACACACATATACACAGTGGTGTGCATGTATACACACACACACATATACACAGTGGTGTGCATGTATACATACACACACACATATACACAGTGGTGTGCATGTATACACACACACACACACACATATACACAGTGGTGTGCATGTATACACACACACACACACATATACACAGTGGTGTGCATGTATACACACACACACACACACACATATACACAGT